>VWZE01016710.1:98219-164313 GCA_013396675.1 Eubucco bourcierii | reverse complement strand
CTATGAGGACAGGCTGAGAGAGTTGGGGCTCTGCAGCCTGGAGAAGAGAAGGCTTCGAGGGGACCTGATAGTAGCCTTCCAGTATCTGAAGGGGGCCTACAGGAAGGCTGGGGAAGGATTATTTACAAGGTCCTGCAATGACAGGACAAGGGGCAATGGGCTTAAACTGGCAGAGGGGAGATTTAGACTGGATGTTAGGAGGAAGTTCTTTACAGTGAGGGTGGTGAGGCACTGGCACAGGTTGCCCAGTGAGGTTGTGGATGCTCCCTCCCTGGATGTGTTCAAGGCCAGATTGGATGAGGCCTTGAGTGAGCTGTACTAGTGGGAGGTGTCCCTGCCTATGGCAGGGGGTTGGAACTAGATGATGCTTGAGGTCCCTTCCAACCTTACCATTCCATGATTCTATGATTCTATGAACTCTCTGTACTTAGTGCTAAGTGCAGCCTGGTAGTCCCTGGCTCTGCCTCTAGCACTGGAAGCAATTCAGTCAAGGACACAATCAGCATCTCACAAGCAGGAACTCCCTTGTGATAGCTCTCCAGTACTCACAGGCATGAAGAGAGGCACAACCTCACAACTGCTGCCTAGCTGGTAAGCAGCAGCCAGCCACAGCCAACCCAGCAGCCTTCCAGTTTAGCAGAGAAGGTACCAAAACCTGTTGGCTGTTCAACTTGCTGACAGCCCAAAGGAAAACAGGAGGCAGGGATGTTGCTTTGCCTCCTTATTTAGGGAGGAGAATCTTGGATATTGCTTAGGGAGGAATCACAGGCTGCCACTGCAAACATCTACTCAATATTTTCAATTTTCCTTTCACCACTTCTTCATTTAAGTTCCAGCCCCAAAGGTGAAGCTGAGGCAGCCAGGAGGCACAAAGCAACAGAGCTTTTCAAATCTTCTTGGTTAAAAAACCACCTGGAAGGTTTCTGTTGTGGTTTGCTGCAATTTCATTTATTTTATTCTATCTGCTTGCCCAGGCTTTCTAAGAAGCAGACAGTCAGATGAAGCAATGAAAATTACTAGAAATTACTCCCCAATTTTAGGGCTAGGGATATTTTGTTGCAGAATTCACTAAAAACAATTAGAAATGCGATGTTTTGGAGATAAAGTAAAAGTCACTGTGATGTACCTATTTGTTTCAGGGAAAAGAAAAAAAAAAAAGGAAGACAAAAAGAGCAGGTGGGAAGAAGTTGAACCCTCACAGCCCAGGTACTTGCCCTCTAGCCCTTACTTCTGCAGTGAAGAGTTGGATTCAAATATCTGTCCTTACTGAAGGGATTTGAATTAATCTTCTCTGGAGGGTGCTCCATCCTCTTATGTTATTACAGTGGGGAAGGAGCATGAGTTCTCCCACCTCAAGTCCTGTCCCAAACAGAAACTGGGAGGTAACCACCACTTTTCTTTCTGGTGTGCTGAAAAGCTTCTACTTCTTGTTGTGCCTAGTCCTTCATCACTAGACTTTAGTTAAAAAGAAAATGAACTATAACCTTTTGTTGGCCCCCCAAACAAGGTTTCTGTCTGACAGTCACCCCAGGACAGTCGTTTCTCTCACACTGGCACTGAGGGTTCTCTGCTGCCTGCTCTCAGTCACTGTCTCCCCTCCTGACACTCGCCTACGTGAAGAACTACCCGAAGGGGAATGCTCGGCCTGGTATTCAGAGGGAAAGGGCAGGGAGCAGTGATTAGCTCCATCTCAGCCTTCAGCAGGCACATCTGTCAGAGCCTCCTGGGTGAGCTGGAGGTTCACAGGTATGCACAGGTCACACACCCCACAAAATGCAGATGGAAAAGCACAGGCACAAAGAGCTGCTAAGCTCTTGAGGGCTGCTCGAGCCTTCAAACTCCTCAGCTCCTCCATGGCATGCAAGAGGTGCACAGTCTACATTTCCTCTCCATTTGGAGTAACAAAATTTGCAAGTGGGAAGTGCCAACTCATGCTTCCTGGAGAGGAAAATGTTTCAGTGTGGCAGAATTAAAACTAGACCCACAGGAATCTCTCAGCAACACACTAACACACTGCGCTTTCCCTCTCCGTGGTTATCTGTGCTCATCCAGAGCCCTTCAGAGGCAATGCTCCAGCACATTTTACCCACATCCTCTGTATGCCTGTCTCAGGCTGTCATGCCAAAAGGGATTCACATTGGTATAAAGTTGCAGAAGTCAGATGAAATCCCTGACACAGGTTGAGACACCTCAGTGAGAACCATTGCCTCTACACCAAGGTAGGCGCAGGCAGATACAGTAGGACATAAAGGAGGGAGTGGGAGGAAGGTCAGTGAAGACAAACACATATGGTAGCTTATGGTCCTCAATGCTGCAGCATCTCCACCTCACTCCAAGCAGGCCAACATGCTCACACAAAGCAGTACCATGCAGAGACCATGCTCAGAACCTGGAAACAGCATCGTGGGACAGCATGGTGCTCAGAAAATCTCTGCCTCTGAGAGCTTAGGTATCTCTGGCTAGGCTTGTCTTTTGCAACACTTGATACATTGGTCCTAAAGACCTGGGAATGGCTACTGTGCAGTTAAATCACAGAACTTTAGAGGTTGGAAGGGACCTCCAGAGATCACTGACCTCTGCCAAGGCAGGATGCCCTAGGGTAGTCTGCACAGGAAGGCATCCAGGTGAGTTTTGAAAGTCTCCAGAGAAGGAGACACCACAACCTCTCTGGGCAGCCAGTTCCAGGGATCCATCGCCCTGACTGTAAAGAAGTTTCTCCTCGTGCTGAGGTGAAACCTTCTCTGTTTCAGTTTGTAGCTGTTGCTCCTTGGCTTATTGATGCAAACTACCAAAAAGAGCTTGGCCCCAGCCACCTGACACCCACCCCTGAGATATTTGTACACATATACTTCACAAATTTGTACACAATATTTGTACACAGATATTTCAGAGGCTTTGCAGAAGTGCACTTTCTTCACCCTTCATCAGAGGTAGCCTTCTGGGGCAAAGCACAGAACTTCATCAGCAGGGCTGATACCCTAAGCTTTGGCACAGGCACACAGCCAGCACTGACTGATGCTCAGAATGTGGCTTCACCGAGATGTGTTATTTAGGAGGAAGTTGTTTGCAGTGAGGGTGGTGAGACACTGGCACAGATTGCCCAGGGATGTTGTGGCTGCTCCCTCCCTGGAGATGTTCAAGGCCAGGTTGGAGGAGGCCTTGAGTGACCTGTACTAGTGGGAGGTGTCCCTGCCTGTGGCAGGAGGTTGGAACTGGATGATCCTTGAGGTCCCTTCCAACCATGATTCTATGTTTTTCCTCTTAACACACCTCCCTGCACCTAGACATCTGCTTCCCACCTTAACGTTTTTCTGCCCTGTTTTGGGTGGCTGCAGGAATTTGCCTTTCCAGCTGGCACAAAGGCACACTACCTTTCTCACATGAGTCAGCAGCCTGCCAACAGGAGAGCTGTTCTTGGTAATTGGGAAGGAATTAAGTGATTTTGAAGCAGCAGAGTGTTTTGGACTAGTTAGCTGACTGACAGCAGGAGCGCTTGAGAAATACTGCCTGATGGGAAGCAAACTTCAAAAGAAGTGACAAGGCCAGAGTGTTTGTGGTGCCTGAGGAAGTCATTAGAATTTAAAAGGGACAGAGATTGGGCAAGTACACTAGGCTAAGAAAGATGAACTGCTTCCAAAAAAAGTTTTCTTTAGCTTTCCAGTGCTCCCTAGCCCTCATTAGAGATGCAGTTCTGCCTCAGAACATTTTTATGGATGGTTGAAAAAAGGAGAAAGGTGCCGCTTTCAAAAACTAGATGCCTCCTGCTTCCATTTGGCTTTTCAGCTCCCTAACAGCTGTCTTGCTTTCATCATTCCCAAAGAGGGGAGGCTTTCTGCAAAGCCCTCAGAGATAAGACATTTCTTAGAGGGCTGGTTTGTATATGGCACAATTTATCTTCCTTCATCACAGGGTTGGTTTGGGTTTTTTTCTTCTTTTTGAGGCAAAGCTTCAAAGGCTTCTCGGGTCCATGAGCACTGATGTTTGTGACTGACCTGTCAGGTGCTCCAGCTGAAGAGGTGTGATGTTAGAGCACAACACCGTATGGTTTCTAGTCACCAAGGGGCACTGTTAAATTTCTGCTGCTTTGAGATCTCTGCTACGCCACAGAAGGCTTTGAGCAGTTGATTCAAACAAACGTGAGGCTGCAGTAGCAAACCCGCAGCTGAAACCAGCAGGAAGCTTTCACAGAATCTTATTGGAGGTTGGAAGGAATCTCCAGAGATCATTGAGTCTAACCCCACTGCCAAGGCAGGATCCCCTAGGGTAGTCTGCACAGGAAGGCATCCAGGTGGGTTTTCAAAGTCTCCAGAAAAGGAGAATCCACAACCTCTCTGGGCAGCCTGTTCCAGGGCTCCACCAACCTGGCTGTAAAGAAGTTTCTCCTCATGCTGAGGTGAAACCTTCTCTGTTCCAGTTTGTAGTTGTTGCTCCTTGTCTGATTGCTGCTGACCAGTGAAAAGAGATTGGTCCCATCCACTTGACACCCACCCCTCAGTTATTTGTATACATTCATCAGATCTCCTCTCAGTCTTCTCCAGACTCAGAAAGCTAAAGTGACTCACAACAACTCAATGTTTAGCCCCTTCCACAAAGAGGTCTCAAAACTTCTGGGAAAGCAAAAGCCAAAGCTAGAGGTCTGCAATAAAAGCCCAAGACCAACAGATTTGCAGCTCTGGAGTAAAGCCAAAGCTGGTGTTCCACCAGGGCCATTTCTCCCAATCATGTTTCCTCCTTGAAGGCATTAATGCTCAGCATTTTCCTAACCCTTTTTCCCTACAGTTGAGGCTCTTTCACTCAATGGTTCCTATCCAGGGACAGAGGAAGCTAAAATGAGTCAACAGCCCTGTGAAGGCAAGCAGGGGTGCAGGTGAGAGATGGTGAGTCAGGTTGGAGGAATGAGCTTGAGCACCAGCCCCTGGCACAGCCAGTCCCTCCAGTCTGCCCCACTCCCGTCTCTCTGGGGCACTGCAGCTGAGGTGCTCAAGTTGCTTATCTGTCAAGTGTGCAAGAAAAAAAAAAAAAAGAAATTGCTGAAGGTTTGGCAGGCTTAAACAAGCTTCCAGTAACACTCTGAGGAAGCTCACAGGATGTCATAATGTGAAGTATTTACTGAAAATCATCTCAGCATTCTTGTGTATGTAGCTCAGGCCGTGCTGGGTCCCATCTGCTTTGTGCTCATGAATCCAGCCATGCTCTCTAAGGAACAGGTCTTCTCACCCTACGTCAGTTATCCCCACAGGTCTTGCAGGGCCTCTCACTCACAGGCTCCTGACGCAGCTTTGAAGGAAACAGAACAATCTCTATACAAATGCAGCTACTTCTGAACGAGGAATTACCACAAGAAGGGTGTCACATTTCAGGACGCAGCAGCAGACTGGCAAAGGCATCTTGCCACAGAAGCCAAAATGCCACTTCAAAGTTTGTTCCAGCAGAAGCATCAGCCTGACCCATATGCAGACAGCCACCTGGGTATTTGGGCCATGAATCAAAAGCACACTGCTCAACCTCTGCAGCCACTGGCTGGAAATGGATGTTCTTCAGCTATGCCAGCTCAATGGGATGAAAAGGTCTACCTAGACCTTCAAAACTGCACTGGAAGTTGGAAGGTTTGGTTTAGAATAAATTAGGTTTTGAGAGCACAGAAATGCTCAGCATATAGATAAATATAACATTATTGCTGTGGAATTATCACAGATATCTTCCTGAGCTCTATCTCAAAATCATAGAATCATCTTGATTGGAAAAGGCCTTCAAGAGCCTCGAGTCCAAACATTAACCCAACACCACTATAGCATTAAAGATCTATACAGACCCACTGCTGTCTACTTAAAAAGGTTTAATTTAGAAACCAAAAGGAGGAGGAGGATGTCCTCTCATCAGGAAACTCCCAGTTTCATGCAAGCACAAACAGACAGCGCAGGTATTTCCCAATTCAGATCCAGATGCCCAGCTCTGGGGAATCCCAAGACAGAAAAAAACTAAGATGAAAGCCAAACCAATGCCAGCTATACTTACTGAAACAGGAAACTCCAAATCACTCCATGCTCAACAAAAACTTTGACATTAGGATGGCAGGGACTCAGAACCAAAACCAAGCTCAGCTTGTGCAGCACCACAGGCAATTCCTCTGCATTCCAAAGACCCCAGTTTCTCTGGAGCTGCTCTCTCCCACTGTAGTCATTCCCCTGCACATGTATGTATACATGCTACTACTGTTTCTCAGGCAGTGATCTCTGAGGCTCAGGTCTGGGGATTTGGGTTTCCTTAGTGGGACCATCATACAAAGGCTGTTTATAACCAGAAATACCAGCCTGAACCTGAAAACACTTCACTTGAGGCTTTACTCAAGCAGCAAGCTCTTGACAGGCTGGGATTTTCTGGAAACAAAGAAAGAGAAAAATAAAAAAATAGAGCACAGCAGTAAAACCTTCTACTTGCTGTAAGTGCACAAGGATGCCAGGATCTAAGTCTGTGCCAGCAGAGTTCTCCCAGGGCAGATCCATCAGGGCAGCTCTGACAACTTTTCATCCCAGAGTGGTGCTACAAAGTCCTTACAGCTCAGGGTTAGCTGCACTAGCAGACTAGGTTTATGGTTCTTTTGCATTAGTCCAAAAGCCCAAAGCAGCTGGGAATTACCAACACATCTGCCCTAGGAACTCCAACTGCATTACCAGTAATCTCTCACTCTCCTACTGACAGGAGAAGCTCGAGTGTTTTGGAAGTTCATCTCCCATAGAGGTGGTGCTCTCCTCTAGCAGTGGGGTCAGTGCTGGCCAAGCCAGCCTGTATCCTGGTTCAGTATCCTGCCAGGAAACATGCTTGGGTGCATGGAAAAGGCTCCCATCTGGAGCTGCAGCCTGAAGCCCCCAAGAATCAGCCTCTTCATCACAGTCTGCTTCAGAAATTACAGGTTGCTGCAAAGAAGTGCTTCCATGGTCTCCCTTTTCTTACTACAGAAGGAAAAACCCCACTGATGTCCTAACCTGCCTGCTTTCCTTCCCTCTCCCACTGCCAACTGCACTTCCAGCAAGCACTCCCTACTAAGGTGAGACCCAGTAGCTTCTGCAAGAGGCTTGTCCCATGTTGATATCTGGGCTTGGAAACAGCCACTGTATCTTCATTCACCATACAGAGGAACCTGTGGACATGGGGTCTGCTTCAATCATAGAATGGTAAGGTTGGAAGAGACCTCAAGGATCATCTAGTTCCAACTTCCTGCCATAGGCAGGGACACCTCCCACTAGTATAGGTCACTCAAGGACTCATCCAACCTGGTCTTGAACACCTCCAGGCAGGGAGCAGCCACAACCTCCCTGGGCAACCTGTGCCAGTGTCTCACCACCCTCACTGCAAAAAACTTCCTCCTAACATCCAGTCTAAATCTCCCCTCTGCCAGTTCAAACCCATTGCCCCTTGTCCTGTCATTGCAAGACCTTGTCAATAGTACCTCCCCAGCCTTCCTGTAGGCCCCCTTCAGATACTGGAAGGCTACTCTAAGGTCTCCTCAAAGCCTTCTCTTCTCCAGGCTGAAGAGCCCCAACCCTCGTAGTCTCTCCTCGTAGCAGAGCTGCTCCAGCCCTCTGAGCATCTTCACGGCCTCCTCTGGACCCGCTCCAACACTTCCATGTCCTTCCTGTGCTGAGGGCTCCAGAACTGCACACAGTACTCCAGGTGGGGTCTGACAAGAGCAGAGTAAAGGGGCAGAATCCCCTCCCTTGCCCTGCTGCCCACACTGCTCTTGCTGCAGCCCAGGACTCGGTTGCTGTCTGGGCTGCACTCACACTGCAGGCTCATGTTGAGCTTTTCATCAACCCAGACCCCCAGGTCCTTTTCCTCAGGGCTTCTCTCAGCCATTCACCACCCAGCCTGGAGTTGTGCTTGGGATTGTGCCTACCCAGGTGCAATCTCCCTTTCACACCACCCACCTCACTTCAAGATGCTCCCAGTCCTAGTAGGAAAAGTCAGATCAGGATCTGACCTCGTTGCAGAGGAACAGCCGCAAGACTGAAAACCAACACTGAAAAACAAACAACTCCCAAACCAAGAGTCACAAGGCAACTCTAACCTTGTGTTTGAAAATATTTAGGCAGGATGTCTTGCTGTGCTGACACATCTGGATTCCAGAAGGACTTCAGACAGGAGTTGTGCTGAACAAGAACTTTTCAGGATGCCTATGAAGAGGGAAATGAGGAGCCCAGGACACACTGATACAGTCATGCAAAGGGATGACTTGGAGCTGAAGAGCCTGGAGGAAACCATCCTGTCCAGCACAACTGTTAGACATAGTCTTAACCTGCAGCATGCCTCTAGCCCCTGCAGGTACCAAGAAGAGCAGGCAGGTGATCTGAAGGATGAGTTAAAATCAGGCATTTCCCTGAACCCACAACTAATAAGCCCATCTTTCAGCACCTCAGAAGAGCAGGCATTTACAAAACACTGCACTGTTGCAACTGGTCTGTTTATGGCCCTGGTTCAACTAAAGAAGCCAAGCATATGGGTTAACTCAATCCCTTGATGGCACATCCTTGCACAAACAACTCACTTTCAAGCAGGTCTGTGATGGCTCTCTGCTCTGCCCCAGTCAGGCTTCATCTGAAGCACCATGTCCAGCTCTGGGCTCCCCAGTTCAAGAGAGACAGGGAACTGCTGGAGAGAATCCAACAAAGGGTTACAAGGATCACAGAGTGACAGAACCTTAGAGCTTGGAAGGGACCACCAGAAATCATCAAGACCAATCCCAATGCCAAGCAGGATCCCCTAGGGTAGTTCACACAGAAATGCATCCAGGTGGGTTTTGAAAGTCACCAGAAAAGGAGACTCCACAAGCTCTCTGGGCAGCCTGCTCCAGGGCTCTGTCACACTCACTGTGAAGAAGTTTCTCCTCATGATGAACTGAAACCTTTCATGTTCCAGTTTGTAGCTGTTGCTCCTTGTGTTATTGCTACTGACCAGCAGAGACTGGTCCCATCCACTTGACACCCACCCCTCAAATATTTGTACACACTGATGAGATCTCCTCTCAGCCTTCTCTTCTCCAGACTAAACAGCCCCAGGGTTCTCAGTCTCTCTTCATAGGGGAGATGCTCAAGCCCCTCGACCACCCTCATGGCTCTCTGCTGGACTCTTTCTAGCAGGTTACTTCCTGTCTTGAACTGGGGAGTCCAAAACTGGATGACTACAGGAAGGGAATAAGACATCTCTTGTATGAAGAGAGGCTGAGAGACCTGGGGCTGTTTAGTTTGGAGAAGAGGAGGCTGAAAAGGGAATCACCACCTTAAGGGTGGGTGTCAAAAGCCAGTTTCTTTTCACTGGTGCCCAGTGATAACAGGAGGGGTAACAAATACAAACTGGAACACAGGAAGTTCCACCTCAACATAAGTAAAGACTTCTTTACTGTGAGGATGATACAGCACTGGAAAAGGCTGCCCAGAGAGATCATGAAGTCCCCTTCTCTGAAGGTTTTCAACATTCATGTGGACTCCTTCTGTAGGGCCTGCCCTAGGTGATAATGCTTTGGCACGGGGGATGATCTCCACAGCCACCTTCCAGTCCCTACCATTCTGTGGGGTCCAAGCCCATGATGAGGCTGGGGGAGGGCAGTCAGTTAAAGCAGGCAGGAGCATGCCTCCCAACTGGCAGTCAGTTAAAAACCTCCCAAAGCACTGCAACCAGCAAGCAGAGAGGTAAGGAGCTCCTGAGATGTACACGGTGCTTGTTCCTAACACGTTTGACCTTCCAGCACAAGCAGAAAGCAGGATCCAAATTCTCAATAGGACAAAAATATCTTTTCTTCCTCTTATTATGCTAGGTGTAGCCTGGGAATACCAGCCAGGGCAAAACTAACACCAACACAGCACTCCCTGGGTGCCTTCCACTTTGACAGGCATCCCTTCTCAACAAAAATGCAGTAGGTAAGCAGGATGCATTATGTCTCTTGCTTACCTAATGAAATAATAGATCATAAATCATGGCTGGTTTCCAGACCTCCTTTATTGTCCCAGTAGCATTAACATAGGCAAGAAGGCAAAGGCAGCACATACCCAGGGGAGTTGGGAACACCCAGCTGTTCCCAAAATAGAAGCAGTTTGGTGAGCCACAGTTGGAGCATGGCCGGGACCCCCCTGCCCAGTGCTGTGCTCTCCCAGTCAGGCCTGCAAGCAGCAGGTCAGGAGGTGCATTCCTCTGACAAAAATACTATGAGAAAAAATGAGTGAGCAGCAGTCCCAGCACAGCACTCTGCAGGAGCTGCACTGCCCCCTCCACCTCCATGATGGCATTGGGAATGACAGACCCCTGGGAAAAGGGCTGACTGAAACACTGCCTTATGAGGAGAGGCTGAGGGACCTGGGCCTTTTTATTCTGGAGAAGAGAAGATCTAATAAATGTTTGTAAACATATCTGAAGGGCTGGGGGGGTTCCACCTTAACACAAGGGGGAACTTCTTTACTGTAAGAGTCTCAGAGCACTGGAGCAGGCTCCCCAGAGAGGTTGTGGAGTCTCCTTCTCTGGAGACTTTCAAAAACCACCTGGATGCATTCCTGTGTGACCTGAGCTAGATTGTATGGTCCTGTTCTGGCAGGGGCAGTTGGACTCAATGATCTCTTTGGGTCCCTTCCAACCTCTGACGTCCTGTGAGCCAACCCTGCAGAGTGCCTGGCACTGCCCATGGCTCTTATAGAATAGTAAGGTTGGAAGGGACCTCAAGGATCATCTAGTTCCAACCTCCTGCCATAGGCAGGGACACCTCCCACTAGTACAGCTCACTCAAGGCCTCATCCAATCTGGCCTTCAACACCTCCAGGGAGGGAGCAGCCACAACCTCCCTGGGCAACCTGTGCCAGTGTCTCACCACCCTCACTGCAAAGAACTTCCTCCTAACATCCAGTCTAAATCTCCCCTCTGTCAGTTCAAACCCATTGCCCCTTGTCCTGTCATTGCAAGACCTTGTCAATAGTCCCTCCCCAGCCTTCCTGTAGGCCCCCTTCAGATACTGAAAGGCTACTCTAAGGTCTCTTGGAAGCCTTCTGTTCTCCAGGCTGCAGAGCCCCAGGGTTCTGTTATGGGGTGCTGTGGTGCACAGAAATTGTGTTGAGAGCTGGCTGCACCAGGAAAGAGGGAGGTAAACAGCAGCAATCATTAGGGAGGAAAAAAAGAGAGAGAGAGAAAGAAATTAAAAACACCCTCCCCTCACCCCCAAAGTCAACACAAAACCCAACAGCAACCAGCTCACTGCCACAGGAACAGGTTCAGTGTTATGGCAGCCAGACAAATCGGTTCTATAGTTATTTTTATTTTCCAAGCTCCAAATAAAAATAACTGTAGAGCCTATTTGTCTGGTTGTGTATAGGCTTGTGTCCTTCTGGTAACCTTGGGAAAACCATGGGCTCTCAATCACAACTCTGGGGAACAGCAGATAGTAGTGTTTGCACTGCCACGTTACATCTTGGCTCTAGCTAAGGCTTCCTTTGGCTCCCAAGGTGCTGGAAGACAAACATGTATTTTCTTTTCATTTTGAGATAGCTGAAAGCCACAGCCTGAGTNTCCTTTGGCTCCCAAGGTGCTGGAAGACAAACATGTATTTTCATTTTGAGATAGCTGAAAGCCACAGCCTGAGCAGTGATGAGAGCTGTATGTCATTAGGAATAAATTAATAAAACATTCTTTAACAAACTAATCCCCATACCAGGACTCTGGGGAGCCAGAGGGATGCAGTATGGGTGGAAAACTTTGGGCCAGGATGCCTAAATTAATATTGGCACTCCACAGCGGAGCAGATCCACTGCAGCCCACCTGCAAGAGAGTCAGCAGGGTTCAGGGCACAGGTTTGTGTTTTGGCATCTCACCCCAGGGAGTTTTGTGTCTCAGCACGGCATGCAACTCCAACCAGACAGGACAGCAAGTTAGTGAAACACTGCCAGTGCACCCTGGAGAGGGTTTTCTTCCACCCTGGGTCACACTGCCTTTCTGAGGGACAGGTTTAGGCTTTCCAGGTGTTGCCTTCAAGACCACAGTGCCCCACATCAGCTGCTGTACGATCCCCCCAAGCCCAGGGAGCCCATGACATACTTGCTTTGTATTTCTTGCAAGTGTGCAGATGGATTTTTTTCTAGCCACAAGGCATGATGCAGACGTAGTGCTTTGAGGTCTGGCAGATTTGGGTCACATCTAATTAACAAGCCCTTTTTAACAGCAAGGCTAACACAGTGACTCTGGCCTGAGCAGCATGTCCAAGAGGTCACACTTACAGCACATGAAGGAGCTCTTTTCCTTTATTCACTTCTCATTTCCTGCCCATTTGCTTCAGCAGCAAACTCCCTGTTCTCATAGCTCGGGTGAGATTTATGGAGAGGAAAGGAGCAATCCCTCCCTATTGTACTTCTCCTCCTCCAATGCTGCCACCTCCCATCACACAGTATGAAGGACCAGGAGCATTTCACCCTGCCTCTTGCAAACACAGTGCTTCTGTTGAAAAGCAACCTTTCCAGGCTGGACATGCAGCTCCCACAAGAAATCAATGCAACAGCACAGGGAGGAACAGCCTCCCCTGGGGAAATGGCATCCCCAGGCAACTTTGCTCATTACCAGGATATCAGCTGCCAGAGCAGGTGGAGGAAGAAGAGACTAATCCTCTATCAGACTACACTTCCCTGCTCTGATTTTGTTATTCCAGGATGAAACGAGATGGGAGGGAACACACAGAAGCTGCTAAACAGCCAGGCAACCATTGGGGTGCAGAACAAGGCTAGAATCAGCCCCTGTGGCACAGCACAGGCTGTATGCTCACCACAGCAGATTACCACACTCCAAAGTGGCACTAGGAGCAGCCCTGGTGTGTGCCCCTCACTTACCCTTGTGCAAGTTGTGCTGCTGCAGCCTGCAGCTGAGAGGAGGAAAGCTGAAATGGCCAGAGCTGCACGGGCAACTGGCTCGACACCTTGGGTGAGTGAGGTGATCACAACTGGTTCTCTTCACTGCAAGCATTACAGATCATCAAAAGCCCTTTCCTGTGCCAGCATTCTTACATGTTTCTGTCCCCACCTTTAGCTCATATGTGAGGTAAAAAACAAGTGGATTTAGCCCAGCAGTTTGATGCCCCTTTGATGGTTTTCTTCAAGTGCCTCCTACTGATCACTTCACAGCTGAAATCTGGCAGTCTGTGTGGGCAACCGAGAGTAGGCAAGGAACGAGGGGGGAACTCACCACCTCTGGCCAAGATCTTCTGTGCATTGGTTTCTCCTCCCGCCTTCTGCAGTGTTCCAGCCATTCTGTTTTGTAAATACACAGGCAGTGCCAGATGACTCAGCCTGCTGCTTCCCCTCAGGATCTAGAGCCGGGATACAGGCAGGGGTGCAGGGGAAGGTGGAGGGAGCGGTTTTACACCATGTGAAAACAATGTCATTTGTTTTGCTGGGCAGACTTGCACCCGCCAGCAGGAACGCTTCTGCTGGAGCAGTGAAGCCAGGCAGAGGAGCTGCAAGCAGCCTGCACTGCACACTGCTTTGCAAAGCTCCTTGCAAGGTGCATCTTGCACAAAGCTGCAGCAGACAGACAGCATCCTGGCCTACCAAGCTCCCCAGCAGCTTCTATGATTCTGTGTTAGCTAGAATCAGTCAGGGTTGGAAGGTACCACAAGGATCATCTAGTTCCAACCCCCCTGCCATGGGCAGGGACACCTCACACTAGATCAGGTTGGTTGGAGCCTCATCCAGCCTGGCCTTAAACACCTCCAGGGATGAGGCTTCCACCACTTCCCTGGGCAACCCATTCCAGGGTCTCACCACCATTCACATAGTGAATCTACCCATGCCTAGTTTTGTTCCATTCCTCCTAGTCTTATCACTACCTGACATCCTAAAAAGTCCCTCCCCAGCTTTCTTGTAGGTCACACAGATGTGGGTGTCAAGACACCCACTCAATATATCATATTTTCAAGTAAAATTAATCTCTTCAATTGTAACAAAACTCAGGAAGATTTAGTCCCTTTTCCCTCTCCTGAAAAATCAGAGATTACTGAGCTTTGGCAAAGAACTGCTTTGTTGGTGGGACGGAAACCTTGAGAGTGGTCACACTTAAGGAGTAACAGATGTGTCTTTCCATAAGGAGTCTCTGTGGCCCAGCTGAACTCCAGCACTGGTAGGAGACCCAATGTACCTCAATATTTCTCTGGAGAGGAACATCCCAGAGACACTTCCAAACCTCTAAATTTAGAGGGCAGCCAAGGAGGATTGACGTGGCAAGTGCCACGCTTGGTTGGGCTCCAGTGCAACCTGGCCAGCAGCTCTGCCCACATCAACCATGGCCAGCCAGAGGTGGGAGCTCACCTTTCAGTCATGGCAATGGAACAGAAAACAGCTACTTGCAGGTGCTTGGGAACTGACTGATCTGCCAAGAGAGACATGTTGAACCAACCAAAGAAATAAACCAGAGTGTTTTCCCTTCAGCCAAGCAGCACTGCTGCTGGAAGCACCTTTCTGCATGACACATTTTGCAGTACTTCGAGGAAACCAGAGGCACTAAATCCCTCAGCACAGAAAAGCTTCTTTTTATAGCTCTGAGCACACTCTCAACTTTGGAGATTTTCATCTGTAGAATAGCCTGGAGTGTGCCAAAAGCAGATGCAGTGTGACAGGATGGGTCTTCGTCCACGCATGTCATGGAACACAGGCCCTGCTCCAAGCAACTAAGACTCCCTTGACCAATGCAGACTGTGCCTCTATGGAGAAGCTCCATAGAATGGTTGACATACTCCTGTTTAAAAGTTCCTTCTCTGTTACTAAGGTGCACCCAGAATGAGCAGCTGCCAGGGCTGGAGTAATGCAAGCACCATCACACAGTTCTCACTGATGACAAAAATTCCTTTTGAAGGGACTATGCACTGTGCTGACAACCAAGAGGTTTTACTGCTCCCAGGGGTGAGGTGAGCAGGCACTTCTGGAAACTGGCTCATCCAAGCCCCTGTCTGGAGCAGGGCTAGCTGCAGCACATTGCTCAGAGCAACCCATTCCAGCTTCTGACAGCCCTCAGAGGGAAAAACCTTTTTCTTACATCAGAAGGGAGTTTTCCTGTATTCCAGTTTGTGTCCATTGCCTCTTGCCCTTTCACCAGATGTCACTGAGAAAAGCCTATCTAGCTTCTCTCCAGCCCCCCATCAGGAATCAATACACTTGGATGAGATCCTCTCCCCTGAACTGACTCTTCTACAGGTTGAACAGTCCCAGTTCTCTCAGCTTCCCCTCCTGTGATAGATGCTCCAATCGCTTCATCAGCCCTTTCCTGAACCAGCTCCATTATGTTCACATCTTTCTTGCACTGGAGATGACAGCCCTAGAACCACCTATCTCAATAGGAATGAATGAAAAACTGCCTCTCTCAACCTGCTGGCAACAGCCCCAGAGGACGTTGGCCTGTTGCCACAAGGGCACATAGCTGGCTCACATTCAGCTTGGTGTGTACCAGGACCCTCTCCTGTTTTTTCCCAAAGCTACTTTCCAGTTCTTTGACCCCAGCATGTACAGGGGCCTGAGGTTATTCCTCCCCAGAGGCAGGACTCTCCCCTTCTTTCTTGAAGAAGCCCTATGAGGAGAGGCTGAGGGAGCTGGGATTGTTTAGCCTGGAGAAGAGGAGGCTCAGGGGAGACCTTCTTGCTGTCTACCACTACCTGAAGGGTGGTTGTAGCCAGGAGGAGGTTGCTTTCTTCTCTCAGGCAACCAGCACCAGAACAAGAGGACACAGTCTCAAGCTGCACCAGGGGAAGTTTAGGCTGGAGGGAGGAGAAAGTTCTTGACTGAGAGAGTCATTGACTGCTGGAATGGGCTGCCCAGGGAGGTGGTGGAGTCAGCGTCCCTGGAGGTGTTCAAGGCGGGTTTGGACGTGGCACTTGGTGCCATGGTCTGGTCTTGAGGGCTGTAGTAATGGGTTGGACTTGATGAGCTTTGAGGTCTCTTCCAACCTTGGCGATACTGTGAATTTCAGAAGATCCCTGTTGGTTTGTTCATCCAGGTTGTGAGGTCCTTTTCAAGAGCTTCACAACCATCTGGAGTGTCAACCACACCTCTCAGTTTTGTGTTACTTACAAAACTGCTGAGGACACACTCAGCCCCCTCAGCTAGATCATTAATGAAGATGTTGATCAGTACTGGCCCCAGTTGTCACCCCCTGGGACACACCACTAGTACCTGGATTCCAGCTAGATTTCATGTCTCCAGTCACAAACCACTGAGCATAGCAATTTGGCCAGTTTTTGTCTCACCTCTCTAGCTTGTACTCCTCCAAGCTGCCTATGAGGATACTATGGGAGAGTGCTAAAAGCCTTAAAGTCAAAATAAACAACATCCACGTTCTCCCCTCAGCCACCAGGGCAGTTATCAGAGTACTACACACATCAAGGTTGTAAGATGATAGGGTGTAATAAATAAAGCCAACATTTCCCAAGCTGTTTACTCATCAAAAACCAAACACACATAGTAAGGTGTGTTTGAGGATCTTTTTGTAGCTATTCAGAGCATGTAACACAGTGGGTTGTTTGTGATTCTGCTTTGGGATGAAAACACAGAGATAAGAATCCTCATGGATCACCAGACAGACAGAATCTGGTTCCTTCATCTGTATTTCTGGATGCTGCCTTAAACTGAACAACAGATGTAGTAGACATGGTACAGGTTCAGTTAAATCAGCATTCACCTGTATTCAGTTTACAGTTGAAACACTGGCACTGTGTCAAGTTACATCACACCATTTTGGCAGCATCTGAATGCCTCCCAACACTGCACCACACTTTCTCTCCTGGCCTTTTCTTTTGTTCCTAAAGCTAGAAGAACATCTTGTTCAGAAATTCTCTATATTGTATACAAAATCATACAAACAGGTGGATGCTGCTTTGTTAAAGTCTTGGATGAGAGTCAAAGAAGCTCTGGTTTTTTGCAGCATGAACTCCATCCCACGAGAACAATTCTCTCTACAATAAAGAAACCTTGATGTGAGTTTCACAAATGGACAGGCTTGCTTCAAGGAGTCTGCCCTGTTCCAGCCACAGGGAGGAAATCTGCCTGGAGATCCTTTACGGGATCACAGGATGTCAGGGGTTGGAAGGGACCCAAAGAGATCATGGAGCCCAACCCTCAGTACCTGCAATCTTTGTCCTGTTGCAAAAGCCATACACAAGTAGATCCTGGCCCCAGGTAAGAGTGGCTTTGGGCAGATTGGGTGTGTACACAGAGCTCTCAACATTGCTAAAACCACCTCACATAGCCCTCACCCACTCTGGGCAGAGAAGGGTTTTTCCCAGCACCACTTCCTACCCCGCAGGAAGATGTTTCTCATGAGTATTTATGTTGAACTCAGTGACCAGGTCATAACTGTCTCCACCTTGATGAAGTGTATCTGCCTGTTCCACCAGATCACAGACAGAGATGGAAAACCAGCACAGATACCTGGGAAACTCCACTGGTAACTGTACAAACCACCATCTTCTTCCTGAGCCCCTGATTTCAGCCATTATTTATGCAGCTACAACCCACTCACCCACAGCCCACCCACTTGGACCATAACATCTCAGTCTGGACATATATTTGGGCTGGACAAGGCTGTCCCTGTTGCAAAGCTCCATCCTAAGCCAGAAGACAATCAGTTTGCCATCTGCAGACAGGCTTTAAAACTAAGGTAAATATATTTCGGTTTATAGCAAACAAGATATTTGCTTTTGGGGTAGAAAAATTTATATCATATAAACTTTTCTCCATGTTGTGGATCTGACAGGAACTGTGAAAAGCAAATCAAAAGAGTTTATTCAGGGCAAAAAGAAGAAAAATCAAAACAAAATCCCAAACAAATCACTGACATAAACTGCATTCGCTAGAGCAGACTAATTTTGACAGAAATCTTCTGTCCGCCTCTTTAATTCTGCCCACCTCTTCTTCTTGAGTTCAGCCTTTTAGGGTTAGAGTCTAATTTCACTGAGGCCAGTGAGAGACTTTCCTCAGTATAGTCAGAATTTGGTCCTCAGATTGAAATCACATAAATTATGGGTATAAACAGCCAAAACCCCCAATTTTAGAACCAGAGCTTTAGGTTGCATACCGTATTTCAAACACAGACATTAACAGCATGAGGGCCTTGGAGGGCTTGGACAGCTCCAGGCAACAGACAGAGCCCGAGAGGTGCTGTGGAAACAGGGTCAGTAAATTCCTCAGAATGAGTTTATTTGCTGGCAGAGACAAAGCAACTCCCTTGTGATTTATTTCTACTTTCAAAGAGACATTCAAGAGCTTCCCAGCATTAAGACATTTTCACACTTAAGTCCAAAAAGTGCTTAGAGCTACTTATGCCCAGTTACTGTACATTTCCACAACCGCACAGAGCCTTGGCTTGCTTCACAACCAGCTGGTGAGCCTCATATCTGCCAGAATGTGAGGAATAAAATATTTTTCCTCCCAAACTTCTGAGCAGCTGTTTCTCAGGAAAGACACTGGCCAACTTTCAATGGATCTGCAGAGTTGCAGGGCAGGAAGTAGTTGCAATCACTTTAACATCACTCACAAAACCAAGGGTGTCTTCACCTCTCCAGCGCCACTTTATGAGGTATTATTCCATAGCAAAGAAAATGTTCCTTGAGTTAAGCTGAACGAGTTTAATGGAGCAAGTGGCCAAGCAATTGAAAATAAGTCTGTTTGCTCTATAATAGTTCCCTCCATACACCTTCCATGAGTTCACTTTGGGAAATACCAAAGTTATTTCAGGGATCCAGAAGCTTTCCAAATGAAGAATCCAGAGTTTGAGACCCCTGTGCTCCTCTTTCTTTTCTCTGTTACTGTAGTTTCAGCCCTCCCTTGTATCCATCACACCCTGCACTAAGCCCTATCAGCTCTAATTCAGGGGATGATAGATGCAACAGAAGGGTTGGGCTGGAGGGGTTTTGGTTGGTTGGTTGTTTTCTCCCTGCTAGTCTGACAAAGCCAACTGGCTCAGAAGGTGGTTGTCTGTCAGAGCAGGTATAAAACAAGCAGCTGGTTAGGGGAAGAGCTAAGAGCACACGTGGCAGCTACCCCTTCCAGTGAGTGTGAAATGTTCAGCATCTCAGCTGCTCTCCTGTGATGACAGCCTTAAAGTCCTTGCACTCACTTCGCCCACTCCCTTCAGGCTCTCACTGGACTGGAACCAGTCAGACTATCCCATCCCTTTTTCTCTCATAACTTTCTCCCCACCTCTGGCATCTCTGTTAATTTGAAACCACCCACACTCCCTTCATGCATCAGCTCCATCCACTAACATCTAACAGCTGACATTTTTTTCCTGATTTGCTGATTGGGAGGTATGTTTTCTTACACAGTAACACTCCACAAGATCAAACTTAGTTTATGCAGAGAAGAGTCTTGCATGAAGCCTATTGCTTCCCAGTAGAAGACCCCAGCTAGTTAGTATGCCTGAGGCTGCTCTTCATTAAAATACACCTTCAGTAAGTCACAGTGCAGTGCTCTCATCACTACCTCAGTGTCCAAGGTACCCAGAGCAGGAACGTCTCACTAAACCACTGCATGCTGTCTACCCCTCATCATTCTCACTTACATACCATAAAAATAATAAAACCACAACACCCCAAACCCCTCCCTTCTGGCTCTAAGATCAGCAGTAAGGAGGCTTAGCTGGATTCTCAGGGTCAAAGTGCCCAATCACCAGCCCTGCTCAAGATGGCCAAAGGGAGATAGCTCTAAGTTCATGGAACAGTCTGGGTTGGAAGGGACATCTGTCACTCAGTCCAGCCCCTTCTGCAGTAAGCAGGAGCATTCTCAGCTAGTTGTGCTGACCCAAAGTGGCTCTTCCAGGAGGGAGGCTCCATGGCATGGTGCACTGCCCAGCTGGGCTGCACACTTCTTTTCACTGGCACTTCTAGGAACATGTATTGCTGCCACTTGCTCTCCAGGACAATGCCTCAGCTGCATCAGCTGGAGTGTGCTTACCCCAGAAAGCATGCTCTGGTACTTCCTGCACAGCTGTCAGGCTAATGACAGCTTATTTTCACAGACAAGCTTCGAGACTGCTGCTGCTGCTACTGAGTCCTTTCATAACACAAAACCAAGCACAGGATCTTCCTAGGTGCCTCAGCTGCATGACCCCCTCCAGAACACCTTATGCAGCGGCCAGGGCTTTTTCTGATGCTCTACATCCCCTTCCCTCCCACATTACCTGTCTCACTTGACCAGTTAGGCCACAGAAATTCTAGAAAGACTTTTGGCACTTCTGCAACACTATCAATGTGCAAGGTGGCTGGAGTTACCATGCCCCGGACAGAAGGGACATCCCTTCCACCCAGTGCCAAGTACTGTCCCTTCCAGACCATAGCTGTGGGTTTGGGAAGGAAATCCCTACTGGAGTAGAGGCATTCCAAGACTGCTGGGTCACTGTAGCCCCTTAACTAGAGTGGTGGGTAGGCAACCTGTAAACCAGAAGGCTTAGAGAGATGGAAAGCAAGTTTCACCCCAAACAACCAGTACAAGGCAGATGCTCATCACAGGCTCTCACTATTTGCACAGATCATCTAGATTCAGACCTCAAATCACCTTCAGGTTAGCAGAATCACTATTTACTCCTACTGGCTTTGACTCAGGCTCCTGCTAGGTAAAAACCCCCAACAGCTAATGGAAATGCAGCATGCATGGAGCTTCCACTCCTATTAGCAAGTCTCTCTGAGAGGACACAATTTTCCATCCATGCATTAAGCCAGTCCAATACTGACATCAGTTCATTTCCATTGATCTTGATTACATAATAGTGACTTAATTCTCCACAGAATTGAATTTTCCATATGTTTGGATCTTCTGTAGTTGCTATACAGTTTCCTTGTTCCCTGTTGGATTTATTATTTATGATCTCGTTGTCCTATACTTTAAAAATCACAGCCTTCATTGCAAGCAGAAATTTCTATTGGTTCTGGTTTTCTGATGCAACGTTTAGCACAGCAATTTCTTTCCATTACCACCCTGCAGTATTGCATATACTATATATTATACTGAATCATAGTATCAGCCAGGTTGGAAGAGATCTCCAAGATCATGCAGTCCAACCTATCACTCAGCCCTACCAAATCAACTACACCATGGCACTAAGTGCCTCATCCAAGCTTTTCTTGAACACCTCCAGGGACGGCGACTCCACCACCTCCCTGGGCAGCCCATTCCAATGTCAATCACTCTCTCTGCCAACAACTTCCTCCTAACATCCAGCCTAGACCTCCCCTGGCACAACTTGAGACTGTGTCACCTCATTCTGTTGCTGGGTGCCTGGGAGAAGAGACCAACCCCAGCTGGCTACAAAATCCTTTCAGGTACTTGTAGACAGCAATGAGGCCTGCCCTGAGCCTCCTCTTCTCCAGGCTGCACACCCCCAGCTCCCTCAGCCTCTCCTCACAGGGCTGTGCTCCAGGTCCCTCACCAGCCTTGCTGCCCTTCTCTGGACACCTTCCAGCACTTCAACATCTCTCTTGAATTGAGGGGCCCAGAACTGGACACAGCACTCAAGGTGTGGCCTGACCAATGCTGAGTACAGGGGCAGAATAACCTCCCTTGTCCTGCTGGCCACACTGTTCCTGATCCAGGCCAGGATGCCATTGGCTGTCCTGGCCACCTGGGAACACTGCTGGCTCAGGTTCAGCTACTATCTACCAGTAAATATATGTATATAGACACTACAGCTTTGAGGATTGCCACCAGTTCTGGGTTGACATTACATTTTGTTACAGCATACGTTAACAGTAGTTAATAACAACTATGCACTCAAATTTTCAGGTACTTTTACTTCTATTTATAACTCAGAATTTTTTCATGAGATCTGGAAGCTGTTCAAAACCCTCAGGTGACTGCAAAGGTTACAGCTGTAAAAGAACATTCTCAGTCTGTGTCCACCTGACAGACAGTTTAACTGCTGATGGAAACAGTCCTATCACAAGCTGCCTGTGGCTTCACTCAGATAAGTCAGTAACACCCCTGGCTTAGGTGCTTTTGGCCATTTCCTGAAGGACTGGAGCCCACCTTTCCAATCTCTCATACACATACCATACAGAGAGTATTCACAGGACAACATTTTTCCTTTCAGTTTCACATGGTGTCACCAGGTAAAGCCATCAATTTACACAATACTTCCTTACAGTAAGGTCACTCAAGAGAGGCACAAACTGAAGCACAGGAATGTCAAAAGCATCACCAGAAACCCATACTATTGAGTTGTGTACTGCTGGATGTTTACTTGGCATTAGCCAAAACTCTGATGCACTGTCAGCCCATCAGCCTCTCACTTGCTGACATATCCTGGTCAGTTTAGTTCTGTTTTAATCTCCACTGACACAATCAAACACAGTCCCCTTCACACCCCTGCAATACCCCTTCTTTTCACAGAATGGTTTAGGTTGGAAGGGACCTCAAAGATCATCTAGTTCCAACCCCCTGCAATAGGCAGGGACACCTCCCACTAGAAAAGGTCACTCAAGGCCCTGAACACCTCCAGGGAGGGAGCAACCACAACTTCCCTGGGCAATCTGTGCCAGTGTCTCACCACCCTCACTGCAAACAACTTCTACCTAACATCCAGTCTAAATCTCCCCTCTGCCAGTTTAAACCCATTACTCCTCATCCTGTCATTACAAGACCTTGTCAATAATCCCTCCCCAGCCCTCCTGTAGGCCCCCTTCAGATACTGGAAGGCCACTCCAAGTTCTCCTGGAAGCCTTCTCTTCTCCAGGCTGCAGAGCCTCAACTCTCATAGCCTGTATTCATAGCAGAGCTGCTCCAGCCTCCAGTCTGGGGGCCTAAGAGCAGCTCTCCAATACACACAAGGACACTAATGAGAAGATCCAGCTCTCTAGAAAGGTGCACAGTGGAAGAACAAAAAGTGGACAAAGAGTGAAACAGGGAGGTGTCAACTGGATACACATCTTCTGAGGTTTTCAAGACCCAATAGGACAAATCTTCCTCAGGTGGCCTGGTTTGAGTTCAGTGTTAGCCCTGCTCTGAGCAGGAGGCTGGCATGAAGACTTCTTAACATCCCTTTGAAATGACATAGCAAAGCCTCAAAAAAATTCATTCAGAACTATTCTATTGAAGAGACTGGGACAGAGGAGATAGACATAATCTAAAAGAGGATTCTTGGCCTGAAGAAGTCTTCCCTGTGGCAGGGAAACCACTGCCACAGTATGACTAAGAAAACAAATTAATGTGATCTGCTCCTCAAGCCTTCACAGAAATAGCCTCCCTCTGTCTCTGCAAGACTTTGCCAATAGTGGAAGTTCCTGGAAATGCATCAGCAAACCAGACTATGATAATGACATGTAGAGAGGGAAGTTGGAAGAGGAAGAGAAGGATTTGGTGACATCTGTGGGCCGTCAGCCCTCTCCTGCTGTAGAATGGACAGCAGCTGTCATCTACCTCCCACACACCCCCAGGGTCAAAACACCTGTGGTCCTGTTCCTCTCTCCTCAAAGAAGGGATGCAATTTATGCCCTGCTCCATGCCAGCAAGAGGTCAGTCCCTTACCTGAACACTGCCAGAGGCAGGAAGGGCTACCCTGGCCACTTCTCCACCAGCTGCAGCCCTTCTAGCCACAGCACTTGTTGCCCCTGCTGCCTGCCGGAGCACCCAGTGAGGACCTTGCTTCCCTCCAGCCATACTCTATTTTCTATTCACAACCCTTCTGAACCACACAAGTACAACCTCTGCACTCACACAGACACAAATCTGACCCATAAGAGTGACACTACAGGACAGCAGCTCCTGCTGAGCACAGGCTGACTGTGAAACTTGTGAGAGCCAGGACAACTGTCATTTGGTGCCAGCACAGAGGCATCTCTGAGGGACCTGCACATCCTCAACATACCAAGTGAGTTGATTTGACAGTGCTCTGCTAGCTAGGGGGTTGGTGTCTCTCCCTGTCACACTGCTCCTGCTCCCACTGCTGTCCAGTTCATCACCAAGTGGAGGTGGCAGAAAAATAACCTGGTGAGAAGTTAATAGCTGTCTGCAGGTGAGAAGGAGGACAAATGCCAGAGATGGTGCAGACAAGAAGGTGGGATTCTGAGCCTGAGGGCTGGGCTAACCTCCTCAGCAGGAATAAACTGTCAGCAGGATCACAGAATCAATCGGGTTGGGAAAGACCTCTGAGACCATCAAGTCCAACTTATCGCCTAGCATTATCTATTCACTAAACCATGGCACCAGGTACCGCAATCCACAGAATCGCAGAATCAACCCTCAAGATCACCAAGTCCAGTCTATCAGCTAAACACCTTCTGATTAACTAAACCATGGCACTAAGTGCCTCATCCAGTCTCCTTTTAGACACCTCCAGGGATAGTGACCGCACCACCTGCCCGGACAGCCCATTCCAATGCCAATCACTCTTTCTCTGAAGGACACCTCACAGGGTGACTGTGTCAGACAAGTCTCCATCACCCTCATAAAGCCATCAAAAGAAACCAAGAGATGTTCTGAGGCCCTCTCCAGGTGGATACCCATCCATTCTTAGTCTACAGAGGGCAGTGGCACCGGACAGAACGTAGGTCAGTGGCTGGCTGCAGAATAAAGCTGCAGAAATAATGAACTCCGGTGACACTTTCCTTTTGCACTGGTGATTGCCAACAGCTTGCAGTGTGGAGCCAGATGCGTTTCACCACATCCCCGGGATGCTAGCCACACCAACCCGAAATCACACGGCTCGCTCCAGGCATGCGTGCTGCGGCAGGCACACGGCCCCAGCCTGGGCCCAGCTGTGTTTATGCGGTCAGCTGCAGTGCCACAAAACACAGCTGCATTGATCTGGGGCCGGACACCTGGCGCAGGATAAAAGCAGCTCAGTAGCTAGGAGCTGGCCACCCCAGCTCCACACAACCGGAGCTGACCCTGTGACCGCCAGGGTTCAGACCGCGCCTGCCTTCTCATCCAGAGAGTGGTGAGCTGTGACAGAGGACACATCAAGTCAGGGGGAAGAGGTGGCAGCACACGTGGATTATGGAGCCTGACTTGGGGCCAGGAGATTCTGGTTTTCATTCTGGCCCCACCTTCCCACCTCTGGCTTTAGCTGTGCTGCAGGAAGTCTTTCTCCTTCCCAGTCAGTCCACATACCTTGATAGCAATGAGCTTCCTCCAACCCCAGTCCTTTCTGGCTTCAAGAAAACTTGGCAAACAACATCAGAAGTCCTTTTTCTTATTTCAGAAAAGCCTCCACACTTAGTTTCAGATGTTATGGTTTTTGTTTTCACATAACAAAGCTGTGACTGATGTGTCAAAGTCATCATAACCTAAGCCTTCCACTAAACTCACTATTAAGAACTGTTCGCTGCTACTGACCGAACAGAGTCATCTCCTCTAGATCAAAGCTCCTCCTGCTCCATTGAAACAAAACAGTTTGGCACTTGACTCTTTAATCTAGATGCCGGCTTTAAGCAGCGGCTCCTTTCACATATTCAAAGTGGAATATTTTACTTTCTTCTCTCAGTACTATGGCAGAGCCAGCCTGAACATTTGGGAATAAGAGGGGATGAACAAGGGAAAGCAATCATACAACTATAGTTTGAAAGAAAATGTGAAATTCCAACCCAGAATGTAGGACTATCAAACACTCTTTCAGGAACACCATCTCAGCAGCAGCTGAAGAGGCTTCGGCCCAAAGTGGCCAAGAAGCTGAAGATTTTGTGGACAGATTTGGTCTGTGCTTGGGTGCAAGCTCCACAGCTCTCAACACAAGAGAGGCCCAGCCCTTGCTGAGATCTCCATAGATGATTTGGCTGTATTTTCGTAAAGGATATCTCCAGTGTTGTAGAGACTTCTCATCTTTCACGGCCCAAATAATGGTGTCTGGAGCAAGGGTCAGTGGCACCTGCACTATTAGCACCCGAAACCACAGTATTTCTGTTTGGCAAAGTAGCTGCCAGCTCTACATTCCTCCTCTATCAGGAATTGGCTTTTGTTATGTTAAAATTCAATTTCCTGGTACATCAAAGGCACCTTTAGCAATCGCACCAGAAATACAGTTAAGTAATGCACCAACAAAAAATTGGTAAAACTTGTGGCAAACCTAACATAAGCCCCAGATCCAGTCTGGTCTTTGCAGTCAGCTCATTGACTATGCTGGAGTGATACCAGGAATCGGTTTGGCCCTTCTCGCCCACTCTAAATGTGGGCCAAGTGTCATTCATGTTTATCAGGCAAAACAAGAACATATGCTGGAAATAGAGCATTTCCAATAAAAAACTCAGTCCAGCATGGGAACAAAAGCAAACTGCAAAGGTTTTGTAGCTAATCAGGAATGTCAGTGTGAGGTTGTCTGAGCAGAACTGAATTTTATAAGGATACCTTGAAGAAAGCACTGGAATATCTTCCAGACCTACACATTAGTTTGCTAATCAAGTGACTGAGGGAGCTGGGGATGGTTAGTTTGGAAAAGAGGAGGCTGAAGGGAGACCTCACTGCTGTTGGCAGCTACCTGAAGGGACATTGTGGAGAGGCTGCTGCTGGTCTCTTCTCACAGGTAATTGGAGACAGAACAAGGGGGAATTGCCTCAAGCTGAGGTTGGGTAGGTTTAGATTAGACATTAGGAAAAAGTTTTTCATGGAGAGAGTGCTCAGGCACTGGAATGAGTTGCCCAGGGAGGCGATGGAGTCACCTACCCTGGAGGTGTTTAAAGGACATTTGGATGTGTTGCTTAGGGCTATGACTTAAGGTGAATCTTGTAGAGTAGGGTTATAGGTTGGACTTGGTGATCCTAAGCAGCTTTTCCAACCTGGATGTTTCTGTGATTTTGTGATTTCTAAATGGAGATAGCAAGCAGATGACTGATGCAAGAACCTATGATCTGGAGGTGGTACACAACAGTCCACAGTTCTTAGCCTGGTTTTGGAGCAACACCAGATTTAAAGAGACAGTAAACAGCCTAACTGCAATTTATTGCACAGCACTAATAGGACACCTGAGGACCATTTCCCATGCTTGACACCTGGCTGCATTCCTGTCAGTCCCTATGGCATTGATATTCCCATGGGATTTGCAACTGACCACTTTGAGAGTAAAAGACTCATCACAGCTGAAATTAAAAACCCTAGCAGATAACATTAGGGGAACATCATTATTTAATCCAAAGAACTGAAAGAAGGCTGAAGCAGTCAGTCCAAAAAACCATGAATGTGAAATCCTGTGCCATTTGATACAGAATTGAAGCCAAAGTCAAATTTGACCCTGGCCATGCCACAGCTGGGCTCTCAGGAAGCACAGATATCCAGATGCCTCCACCTCCCTCCCTCAAGCACCCACACAGCACAAGGACTTTCAACCTCAGCAATGCCTAAAGCCCACTGCAGCTATTTCTAAGCAGAATAATAAAACTGTCAGTGTTCTTTTGGTTTAAGAGCTCCAGTGAACTATGAGAATTAAAAATAAATCATTCTGGCTTTGGGAATGCTGAGCCTCCTGGGTCTAGAAAGCATTTGTTTCTCTTCTCAGCCAGACGTGGGAAATCAGCCTTTAGGATAACGTACGGGAATTTTGATTGCCATTTTGTTTCTCCCCACCCTGCCAAGTCCCACTTCAACTTCCAGAAATAGACCTCTTCTACATGCAAAGAGAGCATCTGTTTGAACAACCTGATCCGAAAGCTACATTCACTGAAGTTAGGCAGGACAGAGTGCTAGGTCTGCTCTGCTTCACACGGTGCCAGTATAACCCACTGCAACCCATTTAAATGGAGGTGATCAGTATTTTGGTACATACAGGTGATTAAACAAGGAGCCTGCTGAGCTCAAAGTGGGACCAGCTATCATGATCCAAGCACCAATGACAGACCACATTAACAAGTGTCTCAATAGCTGCTGGTCAGGATCAGAGACAGTTACAACGCAGCGTCCCAGAAATTAAGAATACAGTTCAGCGTAACAAATACACTTCAAGATTGCATTTTTCCTAGAACCTAGGCCTTGGAGTTCACACACACTCAGATACAAGCCAAGCCACATTTGCAAGCATTGATAAGTTTCTGACATCCTTTAATCAGCACAGGGTCTGTACAGTATTGCATTAGGACAACCAGGATTGAACAAGCCAAAAATTCCTTTCGGCATCTGCAGGACAACCTCATTTCCAAGAAGTATCATCTCACTAGGGGAACAATTTCAAAGTTCTAGCTGCAGCAAATTAAACTGACGTGGCAACTAGATATCATCAGCCAGCACTGCTCATTAAAGAAAGTTACAAGCCACTGTGCATGTGTCCTATGATAGGAAAAGAGAACCTGGGATAAAGTTGAAGCAGTAATGAGAACTTGTGTTTATATAAAATAATATCACATGTAACTCAAAAGTAAATCATCAAGTGTTGCTTGGCTAAATGGTACAGCAGGTGACTTTGGTGCATTAAGGTGCCTGAATTTTAACTGTAAACCTCAGAGAACATTTGGGTTGTTTCTTATCCCATACAGCCCTGGCTCTGCAACAGGACAGATCCTTGTCAGCAGAAAAGCCACGTGCAGTTTTGGTGCAGGGAAGTGGGATTGCATTATTAACACTTCAGCGTTAAAATTAAGGCCACTCTGGATGTGGTTCTGATCAACCTGATCTAGTATGAGGTGCCCCTGCCCATGGCAGGGGGGATTTGAACTAGATGATCCTTGAGGTCCCTTCCAACCTTGCCATTCTATGATTCTGTGATTACTGAAGCTATAAGCAGAATCCAGTAACAGTTGATTCTGATCACCCTGAGCAGTTAGTCCTCATGTTTTCATACAGTTTTCTTGTGGAGCAGCCAAAGGAGGCATCATCAGATGAACTGGTAGCATGAAGGAAGCAGAGCATCCAAGAAGTTGTGCTGCAGAGATGACTTGTTTCAGAGGCTTTTAGAGAAACTACAACTGCATACAGGCTGAGCATCACTAACAGTCCTGTTCATCTCTAGCTCTGCTGCTCAAGGAACCAAGACGGAATTGAGGGCCACAAATACCAAGGTGCTGGGAAATCAAATCCACTCGAACCAGTACACATGCAATTCACCGCTGACTTGGCATTGCTTTGGGACACTTGTGACCATCTTTCAATGAGACAGGTGAGGCTGCTGAACTCCTGAAGTCTGCAGAGCCCCAGCAGTGACTACACTTACAGCCCTAGGCAACAAGTGCAACGTGCCCCAGGAGGCAAACCACCCACATAGCCTGAAAAAATTCAGGTGAAACAGCACACAGCCACCGTGCTGCCCAGCAGAATTAAGACTCTTCCAGCAGCAGATGGCAGAGCCAAAGCCACCTGGCTTGGCATGTGGCTTGCTCTTCTGCAGCCCCAAGATAAGGAAGGATGGCTCCTGGCCCACAGGCAGCAGCCAGGCTTGCCTGCCTGCCTTTGCATCACATTGCCACTCAGTTCATACTGTTTCATGCACAACTCACCTTCTGGTAGCAAAAAGCTGCCTTCACTCACTCCCTAGCATGTGCACAACACTGAACTCCTAACAGGGACCAGAAATTTGGTTTCGGGTGGGTGAGATGGATGCACATCCCACCCCTCAGCCCGGCTAACTACAGCAAGGTAGAAATACCTCAGCAGCTCTCTAGATAACTCAATTAGTCCCAGCAGTCCCCTTCTCTAGCAGGGCTTTATCACACTTCAACAGCTGCCAAGATCAAGCAACCAATAGCAGATGTAGAACTGTACATTACAATCCCAGCTGTCTGCCTGATTCTGTAGACCCCAGGGCAATGGAGAAATCGGAGAAGTATGACAATAGAAAGAGCAGACGTTCCCAGCACTCCAGAGTACAAGGCAGATCTAGAAAGGCTGCAACAAAAATGCAAAACATCCTTGAAGATGCCAGATTTAAATAAAGAAGATAGGACATGCTTCCCAGACAGGTAGTGGGGATGAAGCTGGTGATGGAACACGTGGAACAGACAACCTCCAGTTGTCATGAGCCACTGCAGAATCATAGAATGATAAGGTTGGAAGGGACCTCAAGGATCATCTAGTTCCAACCCCCTGCCATAGGCAGGGACACCTCCCACTAGTACAGGTTACTCAAGGCCTCATCCAGTCTGGCCTTGAACACATCCAGGGAGGGAGCATCCACAACCTCCCTGGGCAGCCTGTTCCAGTGCCAAAGTGCAAAGAAGTTTTGCACTTGGTACACCTCTGATTTTAAAGGCAATCCAAATTTCTATGTTTCTGATGTTTTGCTGCCACAAGTGGTGGTCACCTTATTGCTGATACCTGCGACCAGCAGACATCAAAGGGCACCTCTGTGTTAGTGTCAATTTCAGCTCACTCAGAGTGGGACCATCAGAAGTTGGAGCTGTTTGGCACTGGGACTGATCACAGAATCATAAAATCAACCAGGTTGGAAAAGATCTCCAAGATCACCCAGCCCAACCTATCACCCAGTCCTACCCAATCAACTACACCATGGTACTAAATGCCCCATCCAGGCTTTTCTTGAACACCTCCAGGGACGGCGACTCCACCACCTCCCTGGGCAGCCCATTCCAGCGCCAATCACTCTCTCTGCCAACAACTTCCTCCTAACATCCAGCCTAGACCTCCCCTGGCACAACTTGAGACTGTGTCCCCTCATTCTGTTGCTGGTTGCCTGGGAGAAGAGACCAACCCCAGCTGGCTACAACCTCTTTTCAGGTACTTGTAGACAGCAATGAGGTCTGCCCTGAGCCTCCAGGCTGCACACCCCCAGTTCCCTCAGCCTCTCCTCACAGGGCTGTGCTCCAGGCCCCTCACCAGCCTTGCTGCCCTTCTCTGGACACCTTCCAGAACCTCAACATCTCTCTTGAATTGAGGGGCTCAGAACTGGACACAGCACTCAAGGTGTGGCCTGACCAATGCTGAGTACAGGGGCAGAATAACCTCCCTTGTCCTACTGGCCACACTGTTCCTGATCCAAGCCAGGATGCCATTGGCTGTCCTGGCCGCACTGCTGGCTCAGGTTCAGCTACTCTACCAGTACCCCCAGGTCCCTCTCTGCCTGGCTCTTCTCCAGCCACTCTGTCCCCAGCCTCTAGCACTGCTTAGGCTTGTTGTGGTCAAAGTGTAGAACTCTGCACTTAGCCTTGTTAAATCTCAATCCATTGGCCTCTGCCCACCCGAACAGCCTGGACACATGCACTGGCTTATCCCACAGAAACAGCCAACTGACAGTGCTACTGCAAGGTTGTTGGGCTGCAGCTGGCTCAGTTGCATTCCTCAGCAGAAGAAAGCTCCATGTTTCACATGCTCCTGGAGAGACTTTCAACTAAAGCTACCAGTGACACTGCAAAACCTTGTGCAACTCCTGCTCTCTGTGAGCCAGTTCATTCTTCCCAGGCCTCAATAGTTGTCATACTTTGTAGTGATAAATAGCAATGATGAGATCTGCAGAGCAACTTTGAATCAAGAGATTTCTTTGCAGATATCTTATCTTGGCTCACAGGGGCCTGCACACATACTTCCCCTTGTCTCCTGCCCAAGCTGGTTGCCTTGGAGCACACAAAGGCTGCAGGAAGGAGATCTTCTCCTCACTGCAGCCCAAGACTTGCTCTCCATCTAAGTTAGAGATGGAAGGGCTCAAGTCACAGCTTGATCATGACCTACAAGCACCTCCCAGCTCAGATCCACCTATTTCAAAGCACTGCTGCCAAACTGTTATGCAAACGCCCTCAAAACCCATCCCAACTGCTTAGCTGCCTACCTCTGCACCCCAAACTCAGTGTCACAGGCTCACAGGATGTCAGAGGTTGGAAGCAACCCAAAGAGATCATCAAGTCCAACCCCCCTGACAGAGTAGGACCATACAATCTAGCTCAGGTCACACAGGAAAACATCCAGACAGGCCTTGAAAGTCTCCACAACCTCTCTGGGGAGCCTGCTCCAGTGCCCTGTGACCCTTAAAATAGTTCCCCCTTGTGCTGAGGTGGAAACTCCTGTGCTCCAGTTTATGTCAACTCTGCAAAGCCTACAGCATTAATTAACGTTAAATGTGTTAATTATTAGTAAGGCTGGGAGTCTAAAGAGATATTTTTTAAAAATATTAAATCTCTTAAGTCACAAAAGCAAGTGGAAAAGCAGATGCATCACTCCTGTTCTGGAGGTGGTTGCTGCTCCTGGTTATCTCAGGAGATTGCTCCACTCCGAAATAAGAAGCCTACAGGGTGAGCTGCCAGCTACAGTTTGTGCATTTCTATTTCCCAGGCTTTTTCAAAGCCTTGCATTACACTTTTATCCCAAGCAGATCCAAAAGAAAAAAAAAAATAAAATCAGAAAAATCTTTATGCAAGACAGAGCACAGTCTACCCAAGGCAAGAGGGGGAAATACTGTCTTTTATTAAAGTGCAAGTGGCCAAGTCTGTATGTTACGTGGGAGTTTCGGTCTGATCCCATAATTCTGAGATATTTACTTCCAGACAGAGCTGTTTATAATCAAAGACAATGTTGTCATACACCAATCCATCCACAGACATGCTTTCTATGGAATTTTGCCCACGAAGAAGGCAAGAGGTCAGTGGGGAAAAAAGAAGAAAGTATTTTAGTCAGTCCTGACCCTCATCTTTTCAACTGCAGACCAACCCAGCGCAGTTCCCATGCCTCCCCTCTGCAGCACCCTGCTACACTGCAGGTCCTGTGCCGCCGCAGCTGACCTCCACTGCTGCACCCCAGCCAGCAGCAGCGCAGGCAGTGGTCAGCCAAACCCTCCCTGCCAGCAGGGATTACCACGCTCGTACCTCCTTTAGAGACAGCTGCTTTCATGCCCATCCTGCCCTGCCAGCCACAAGCTACACTGCTCCAAGTGGGTTCAGCTCCAGCTGCTCTCTCTTTTGGCCACAGCCAGAGAGGGAAGCCAGATTTGTCCCTGATGCCCAGGGAGGTGGTAGATGCTCCCTCCCTGTAGGTGTTCAAGACCAGATTGGATGAGGTCTTGAGTAACCTGTACTAGTGGGAGGTGTCCCTGCCTATGGCAGGGGGTTGGAACTAGATGATCCTTGAGGTCCCTTCCAACCTTACCATTCTATGATTCTATGCTCATCCCTGCAGAAATGGTGCATGCAGGCACAGCACCAACCCTGCTTCAATGAAGTTTCTCAAAGCTCCTCTGCCCACCCTTAGTAACTGGTGGTTTTTTTCAAGGGTGTTCTTTGATTTTTACCTCCCAAAGTTCTGCTACCTGGATTAAAGGGAATTTATTTTTCTTTCTTTAAATAAATAAGAACTTCAGGTACTGGGAGATTAGTGTCTTCTTACCAAACACTTTTTTAAACAGAATTTTCTTCTGCAAACTTTCAGTCACTTCTCCAGTTCACACAAGGTTTTTCCATGCACTGCAGCACATAGCAGTAAGTTCCCATTTTTAATCCCTCATCAAATTGCACCACAGCTCTTACAATGGAAATGCCTTCTTCTAGCTACTGCCAGGGAGCTTGCTTGTTCACTGACATTTCCCTACCCAGTCCCCAAACCAGAACCAGCCCAGAAACTGGTTGTATCATGTACCTGCACCAGCAGCTACTTGGGGAAAGGCCACGTTAGACACATCTCTGACCCACAGAGTTGTACTGCAGTACAGACTGGACCAGTCTGTCCTGTCTGCTGACCCAAGACAAAAGCACAAATGACTCAACTTCCAAGATGAAGTAAACAACACACAGGTTGCCAGACTGGCTGTGTGACTAGAGGATCCCAATTTACTTGCTGGTTCTGGATCTGTGCTTCAGCCAGGCAGCTTTAGAGAGGAACAATTATGTTCCAGATGCACGTGCTCTGCATCACCTCTTTAATTACGGTGAACCAAAAATTAGAGGTGCACCTAAGATGCCCCCTACAGCTCTGGGCTCTCCAGTTGCTATTGCCTGAAGATGCACTTCCACATCTGTGGTGGCTCCTTCCTTTCCAGAGGCTACAGCAAATTAGAGTTTACAAGAACTTCTCAAGGGAATAGGCAGGATGGTTGTGAAGAAGGCACTGGCTATTGGTTAGGGAGCTTAAGTCACAGGTCTGGCATTTGCCATGAAAACAGAAGGGATTCAGTCGAATTGTTAAATCCTCCATATGTGCTGTACATTGAGATGGGAACATTGTGCAGCAGGTGTGCAGCTGAACGAATGTTCAGAATTTAGATTCAGAAGACAGTGGTACTTTGGTGCACAGCCTGGCAGAGTCTCGGCAGGCTACCCAGTTGCCTGCTTGCCTCCAGTGCCCTGCTGCTGCCAGCAGCTGGAAGGGCCAAGCCACGCTCCGAGATAAAGCTGTACAAGCATTTTTGCATAGACACTCCCTGTGTTCCTGGGCTGTGGGTGTTCAGTGAAAGCCATCAGTGAGAACTCCTGAACAATAAACTCATTCACGTGGTACCTCCGGTCCCCTGCCATGCACAGAGCCTGCTGCAGGGAGTGGTGAAGGTGCGTGGAGAGGAATGGCAGTGAGACTTGCCTGACACACCACCCAACACAAGGAGAGAAAAGCCTAGAGCTTTTGAGCACTGATGGCTTTGGGAGTGGGCTCCTAGCAGTTTGGTATTAACACAGCCCAGGCACCAAGCCCAAGGCTACAGGGGTACTGCTCCCATTGCCTGTATGAATCCCCACCACTAGTCCTGGGGGATGGAGCGAACCCCAGTGACCATTTCATGGGCAGCGAAAGCAGCAGCCCCAGGCCTGGCAGTTAGAGTATTCCTATAGCCTCATGCCCATCTGCAGCGAGCCTGTCTTGGTCAGAGTATCCTCAGGAGCCCTATTTACATAGGAAATGCAGCTGTGCTAGAAGAGACAGAAACATTTCACTGGCACAATTGAGTGTGTAGGATGGTTTGGTAGAGTGGATGTGGTAGATGTCTGATTGAGACAGGTGGCAGCAGTCACAGAAAAATGTTTCATTTCCTAAATAAATCCCTGCTGAGTAAATGACTCTGCACTCCTGCTGCTCACTTCCCAGAGTCAGTCCCTTCCCATTTCCAAAACTCACCATTCCCAGATGCAAGAGTTACTACATTTGTCATGAGGTTATCCAGGACATTAATTTGCACCTGCATTTAAAGAGAAGCTCAGCCCAGCAGTTGAAAATGGGATTGGATTGGTACAGGGCAGTACATTACCCTGTTTTCTTCAGTTGCCAATTGCACCAAGACAATTAGCTAAACACAACAGCTGTGTTGATGCTAAGCTGAGGAGAAACCACATATGTTTGTTTAGAGCCTAGATGGTGTTACTGTGAATCAATCAATTTCTGCCTTTCATTAACAGGAGTTTATACAGGGCCCCAGACTGTTACCAAGACTCGTGTCTTTCTTTCATCTCTCCACTTTGTGGTTTAATCCAAAGCAGATCTCCTTGTGTTTGCAAGAACTTGTTAAAAAGAACACATACCAAACTCCCAAACAGACCCACACCCCTTTCCCCTCCCAGTTAAAACATGTCAACTAGCAAGCAAACACCTCATCTTTTGACCAAGCCACCATTTTAATCCTTATCAACACTGAACTGCTGCCTTCTGTAAAGGAGGCAATGCTTGCCTCCTTTAGGGGAGCACTGCAGACACTACCAATGCCCTGCAAAGCCCTGGGAGCCCATCAGATAAGTGAAGTTTAAGTCTTTTGCTCAGGGACAGTAAAACAAGGATACAACCCTTTGGGTTTTTTTTTTTATTTTTGGAAGAACTGGGCTGCAAGTCACTCTGATCTCCATTATAGAGCTCCAATACCTTAAAATACAATAATAATCTTACAAACCTCTCAAGGCTCACATTATTTGACATTTTATACTGCATGCATGAGGTTGCATCACAGGGGACTCACTCACTACTGTAGTCACAAGAGGTTGGTCTGAGAAGATTTGACATGGATGGCAGATAAGTAAGGGTACCACCAACATGCCCCTCACCAGTAACAGTGCATTCAGCACCTCCTTCCCCCTCCAGGGTCTGGAGACAGCTGGTCACAGACCAGTCACCCATGGCTGACAAGTAGGACAAGGAATAGGCAAGAAGCCATTAGTGCCACTGTAACAGGGAGCACAGATGGGATAGTTGTAAGAGTCTCACATTCAAAGGCAAAACACATGGGAAGAAGGGGAGAAAATGCAGGGAACAGAGGAGCAAGAGATGAGCAGCTCTGCCCTTGTTACTGTAGGTAACCATAGGTACAGCAACCATCCTCACTTACACCTGCATTCTGCAGATCTCCCTCTTGTCCCCTTGGGCTTTTGGGTCTGTTGCTATTTATAACTCACACACACTTCCTAAATCACAAGAAGAGGGTGGATTTTAAAACAGCATCTTCACCAATAGAGGACATTTTTTACTGGCAGGAAAAAACACTACCCTGCCACACATCAAGATCATCCTTCAGAACTTTAATAGCCTTACAAGAGTCAAGAGACAACCTCTTCCTATGCAGCTGGCCTCACAAACCCTCTGCATAGGCTGGGAAAGGAAATCCATTCCCAAGAGAGTCCCACAATCCCTCCTTCACTTCCCACCATCTGAGTCCACCAGCTTGAGCTCTTCCCACTCCATGGGGGGCCACCTTGTTGGCCACCAGTCTCAGCTTCACAGGCTTTCACCCCACTTGACCCTGCATACTCCACCTGACCAGATTTCTGCAGCTGTTTTGCCTTGCAGGCAAACAGGAGGGATGCTTCTTGTGCACATCAGGTTAAAGCTCAGACTGAAACTAATCTCTGCCTGTGTTAAAAGGAAAGAAAGGCTGATGCTTGCTGATGCTGCAACCTTCCCTTCTGAAGCAACAGGAAAGACTCTACAGTCAAATTCCTCTTCCCAGAATACTACTTCATTGCTCAACAGCCCTCTCTGAGGCCATCCATCTATATCACTACAGGATTTCCCTGCAGAGGTGTTTACCTGGACAGTGGCAAGGATGAAGACTCCCCACACTAGGCACAGCAGCAATAAGATAACCCCACCAGAACAGGTGCACATCCCCTGTGCTTATTAATAAACAACTTACTTGCCTTTCTCCACCTGCTCCTCAGGGCTCCCAACTCCCACACGCCCTTTCCCCAGCCCAGCCCTTCCCCTGACCTCTCACCAGCCCCAGGTGACTCTAGCCACCCCACCAGGCTGGGGAAGCTGGGGACGCCTCCCACCCACTAAATGAGTTGTTGCCATCACCTGCAGCTGCCCAGCAGAGCTGGTGATGCCTCATTAAGGCTCCCCCACCCACACATTCGTTAGCACCATCACAAAAAGGCTCTGCAATGAGTTGCTCTTGCTATTCATCACACATGTGCAGAACATCCTCACTGCTCTGAGGGAGCAGTGTGCATAGCTAGAAAGACAATATACAAAACATAGCTGCATCTTAATGAACCCGCTGCTTTGCTGCTGGAACTGAATGGAATTGTACAGATCTTGCCAGAAAAAAAACAAACAAAAACCAAAACCAGACAATCAACCAACAAACAAACCACCACATCAGACTTGCAGTCTTTAATGTCACTACTGTGCTTTTTATGCCAAAAATCACGGAATGTTACGGGTTGGAAGGAACCTCAAAAGATCATCCAGTCCAACCCCTCTGCAGAGCAAGATCACCTAGACCAGATCATACAGGCACACATCCAGGCAAGTTCTGGATGTCTCCAGAGAAGAAAACTCCACAATCTCTCTGGTCAGACTGTTCTAGCACTGTCACTCTCAGAGGGAAAGAAAAAAAATCCCTTATGTTCACATGGAACCTCCTATGCCCCAGCTTGCGCCTACTGTGCCTTGCCCTGTCTGGACGTCACTGAGCAAAGCCTGGCTCCATTCTCCTGATGGTTGCTCTTCACATCTTTATAAACATGAACAAGGTTATCCCTCAGCCTCCTCTTCTCCAAGCCAGAGACCCAGTTTCCTCAACCCTTCATCATAAGGGAGATGCTCCTCTCCCTTCAGCATCTTTGAGGCTCTGTGCTGGATTCTTTGAAGCAGTTTCCTGAGGTTCTCTTGAACTGAGGGGCCCAAAACTGGACACAATATTCCCCACACAGCCTCAGCAGGGCAGAGTAGAAGGGGAGGAGAACCTTTCTTAACCCACTCACCACATGCTTTCTAATGCACTCCGGAATGCCATTGGCCCTCTTGGCCATAAGGGCACATTGCTAGGTCATGGTCATTCTTCTGTCCCCCAGGACCCCCACAGCTCCCTTTCTGCTATACTACTCTCCAACAGATAATCCCCAATCTGTACTGATCCATGGGGTTGTTCCTTCCCAGATGCAAGGCTCTACCCTTGTCCTTGTTGTATTTCATTGAATTTCTCACTGCCCAACTCTCCAGCCAGTTTGACAGTAAGAAGTCCCAATGGCATCAGACAGGAATATGTGTGTCTAATATTAAGTTCCTTACTTAAGCATTCCAGCCCCGTGAGGAGGACAGCACATTTCCTCTCAGCAGGTAAACGTTACTGCAGAATTATTCTGTGCTACACAAGTGCAGGATCCACCTCCTGCAAGAGGTACTTTTGCATGCTAGCAAAGTACGCACACATGTCTGAGTGTCCCCTGCCTGGGCACTTCACCCCAAACGCCAAGGTGCACTGAAGTTTGAGAAGTTTCTAAGCGCTGCCCATAGCACCGCAGATCAGAGATCAGACGTTCTCAGTGATAATGACCAAGGAGCCCCACACAGGAAGTGCCGGAGCCATTGATCGAGGCAAAATAAATGGGATGTGGGTGACCACGGGTCCGGATCAGCTCTGCTAGGGCGAAAGCAAGGAGGTTGGTCACCTACCGTCTCCCTAATCACCAAACCTGCTCGCATTTAGAAAGCCTAGAAAGGGGGGGGGGAAGTTCGTGCAGCTGGGCAATTTAGGAAATAAGACAGAGAAAGCAAGATCACCCAGATGCAGTGGCTGCAAAAAAGGAAACAAGATGCTGCTTTTAAGCGGTTAAAAAAAGGTCCCGATCCGCGGATGGTGCAAAACGAGAGGTCTCCCCCGTTGTTCCCTCCGTTTCTCGCTGCGCAGTGCCCGGGGCAGAAGAGGACTTCACATCCCAGAGCGGGGCCGCACTGCGACCTGGGACCTGCCTGCGCCGTCCCGCACCTTCCCCGGCACCGCCGGTCCCCACTCCCGCGGACCGCTCCCCGGCCGGCCCCGAGCTGACCGCGGTCTCAGTGGCGGGGATGGCCGCCCCCGGCAGCTGCCTCTCGTCCCCATCTGCCGGCTGCCTCCTCCTGCNCCGCCGCGCGTTCCCACGCAGCGGCGACGCGCCTGTGGGTCTGTCCCCTCCACAGACCCTTCCCCACCGACGCTGCCCCGCAGGTCGCCCATATCCCCGCGACGGGCAAGCCAAGGCGACGGCCCCCGTGCGGGGCACGGACACGCATGGGGTCTGGCCTCACCTTTGTATTTCTCCATGGGGGCTGCAGCGAGGGAGACCGCAGCACGCCGGCTCCCGAGGGGCTACGGGACGGGACGCAACGCAACGCAGCTCCACTTGGCAGCCGCCGCCGCTCTCCCGAGGTCTCTCGCTCCGGCAGCGCCGGATCCCCCGGCCGGGCCGGGCCGCCCCGCCCCGCCTGCCCCGCCCCGGAGCCGCGGAGCTGGCCGGGATCGGCACTTCGGGATGGGGAATGGGGCTTCGAGGCAGAGATGGAGATCGGGGACCGAGGGACGAGACACGGCACGGACCTCCTCTTCGGCGCGAGGGTTCTCCGGCTGCCGGTGTCCTGCGAGAAGAGCAGGTCAGGGACGGAGACAGGAAGAGACTGCCTGGGTGCTCCTCTGGGACTGCGAGGTGGCTCCTGGGGCTCCTAGCTGCTCCCCAGCGCTAGTCTCAGGGCAGGGGTGCCCTGCCTGCTCCCGGTGTTAGAAGGGGATTTGGACTGTCTGCAGTGGGGCTTCGGGCGCACTCAGAGCTTTGGTCATCCCAGAACAGCTGCATGTGGTCCTGATGGCTCCCGCTGCTAAGACTCCAGGCAGGTGGGATCTGCCAGAAACCCACCTCCTGCCGGGCTGCCAGGCTGAAAACTTGGGTTCTCTTTCCACCTTCCCGGAGCAGCTGCTGGTTTGCACCCTGAGCCAGTAAGTTTGCACTCTCCCTTTTCAGCAGCTTCATTAAGGCTTCCTGGCAGGACCTGCCTCCTGGACAGAGCAGATCACAGAAAGATTTCTCTGTCGTTTGGTTCCACCAGCATTTCTCCTGTCTGACTTCCAGCACTGTAAGACAGAGCCACCATGCTGAAAGTGCACCCATAGTAATAGATGAAGAAGTGAGCATCCAGTCTGACCTCAGTACAAGACAAAGGACACAGAGGAAGTTTTTTCTTAAGAACTAAGCTTAAGCCATCAATGTGGGGACACAAGAGGCCAAATGTGTATTATTAGGCCTTTCTGGCAAAAGGAGAGGTTAGGCATCTAACCTGGGTGGGCAGCTCCACTGTTCCTGTGCAGAGACATACAACCATTACCTAGAAAACCAATGCCTCTCCTTGGGACCTGAAAAATAATGAAGCAGAAGTCAGCTCTGCTCATTCACCAGAGCTATATGCACTGTCTGTTTGTGTGAGGATTTAGTCCTCCTTCCACTGAAGCATGACATCACACCAAGGTCATGCTGTTCTGAGATTAATCCTCACCCTACTGCTTTGAACCTCACAGGACTCACAAAATCTTAGGTTCACAGAATGGTTTAGGTTGGAAGAGACCTCAAAGATCATCCAGTTCCAAGCCCCTGCCATAGGCAGGGACACCTCCCACTAGTACAGGTTGCTCAAGGCCTCGTCCAACCTGGCCTTGAACACTTCCAGGGAGGGAGCAGCCACAACCTGCTGGGCAAACTGCACCAGTGCCTCACCACCCTCACTGCAAAGAATTTCCTCCTAACATTTAGTCTAAATCTCCCCTCTGCAAGTTTAAACCCATTACTCCTTGTCCTGTCATTGCAAGACCTTGTCAACAGTCCCTCCCCAGCCTTCCTGTAGGCCCCCTTCAGATACTGGAAGGCCACTCCAAGGTCTTCTGGAAGCCTTCTCTTCTCCAGGCTGCAGAGCCCTAACTTTCTTATCCTGTCCTCATAGCAGAGCTGCTGCAGCCCTCTGATCATAGAATCATAGAATCATAGAATGGTAAGGTTGGAAGGGACCTCAAGGATCATCTAGTTCCAACCCCCTGCCATAGGCAGGGACACCTCCCACTAGTACAGCTCACTCAAGGCCTCATCCAATCTGGCCTTGAACACATCCAGGGAGGGAGCATCCACAACCTCCCTGGGCAACCTGTCCCAGTACCTCACCACCCTTACTGTAAAGAACTTCCTCCTAACATCTAGTCTAAATCTCCCCTCTGCCAGTTTAAGCCCATTGCCNCTGAGGGTTCCAGAACTGCACACAGTACTCCAGGTGGGGTCTGACGAGAGCAGAGTAAAGGGGCAGAATCACCTCCCTTGCCCTGCTGGCCACGCTTCTCTTGATGCAGCCTAGGACTTGGTTGCTGTCTGGGCTGCATGTGCACACTGCAGGCTCATGTTGAGCTTTTCATCAACCCAGACTCCAAGGTCCCTTTCCTCAGGGCTGCTCTCCAGCCATTCACCACCCAGCCTGTATTTGTGCTTGGGATTGTGCCTACCCAGGTGCAGGACCTTACACTTGGCCTTATTGAATTTCATGAGGTTGGCCTGGGCCCACCTCTCCAGCCTGTCCAGGTCCCTCTGGATGGCATCCCTGCCCTCTAGCAAGTCGACTGTGCCACACAGCTTGGTGTCATCTGCAAACTTGCTGAGGGTGCACTCCATTCCTCTGTCCATGTCACTGACAAAGATCTTTGTGGCCTCCTCTGAACTCACAGGCTTTAGGGCCTGGGCAAAGCAGAGCTTAGGCCTCGCTCAGGGTTTGAGGCGTGGACAGTAAGATGATGTGGCCTGCTGTGGAAATGAACCTTTTCTTGCAGAGACCCATGGGGATGACAGGTGGATTCCCAAACCACACAGCCCCTTGTACATTGAGTGTGCTCTGCAGCCATCAGCCCACATCCAGAGAGCCTAGAGGACTCACAAATGGTAATTTCCACATATCCATCTGAGAAGGGTGGTATGGAGAGCCTCACTGTTTCTGCATGACAGCAGAATCATGGTGTCACCAAGGAAATAGCAGCGAGACAAAGCCAGCCAGAGGCTCACAAAAATGTCCCAATTTCTGGGCCAGTCAGCCCACAGACTACTGAGATCTGTGGTCCAAGGAAGCCAAGGGAAATGTTAATGCCATGTAAGTAGGAAAAAAACCAAGCCTTCATTATATGCCCCTCCTCACATTCTCTGAAAACAGCCATAAGCAGGCTCTTTTGGATTGCCAGGCAAGGAAGCAGCCAGGCTGGAAGGGCACTGTCCTGCCACTCCTTGGGTCCCTCTGTGCCCCCTCACCCTCCCAAGCTGTGCTTGACAGGGTAACACCTCACAGAGGATCTGATCTGTGACTGGTGGAAACAGAAAGTGACTTCAGCTGCACGGAGACTTTCCATAGAAGAGCAAGTTTAGATAAAGGGCTGCTGCTGCTCAAGGAAGCTGAGGCTGGAGCACCTCTTGTCTCTTTTGCCAGCACACAACTACTGCACAAAGGGACAGGCAAGCGACATGCCTGAACCACCAGATCCAGCAAGCAGACAGCAGTCTTCAATGACTGGAGAAAAAACAGGTTAAATAAATATCATAGAATCATAGAATCATAGAATGGTAAGGTTGGAAGGGACCTCAAGGATCATCTAGTTCAAATCCCCTGCCATAGGCAGGGACACCTCCCACGAGTACAGGTCACTCAAGGCCTCATCCAACCTGGCCTTGAACACCTCCAGGGAGGGAGCAGCCACAACCTCCCTGGGCAACCTGTGCCAGTGCCTCACCACTCTCACTGCAAAGAACTTCCTCCTAACATCCAGTCTAAATCTCCCCTCTGCCAGTTCAAACCCATTGCACCTTGTCCTGTCAATCAACACCTTGTAAATAGTCCCTCCCCAGCCTTCCTGTAGGCCCCCTTCAGATAATGGAAGGGTACTATAAGGTCTCCTCGAAGCCTTCTCTTCTGTCATGTATGAATAGTTCTCTTAGAGCTCTTTCCGGCTACTTCTTGGCTCTAGCAGCGCAGGCCCTTGCAAACTTTTTGAAGCATGCCTGTATCTCACAGCAGAGGAGTAATCACTCTGAACTCAACAAGACTAATTAAGGGTAATACCAGTTAAACAAACTAATTAAAGATGATTTGAAAGCTCAAGATGCCAGATACTTGTGATTCCTGTCTTCAGGCCTTCAGATCCCCTGCTTGTCCCTTGCTTCCCCTCCTGAGCCATGATAAGGATGCTCTGGAATCCCAGAACTGCTGGTTAGGCCCATGGCAATTGCTGGGCAAGTGACACTAACGCTGGGACGAACACTAATGCCAGAGGAATACAAGTTCTTCCTGTTTGTCCCCTTCTACTTGCAGTAGGAAGTATCCAAAATACTTTGGGATGTAAATAACCTTTTTTTTTTCCCAAACAAACTGTTGTCTTTTGAGGTTTAATTAAACTGAGAAATACTAAGACCCTGTTTAGTGTGAGGAATTAATATTCCTAGTGTTTAAGTCTAGGTGTTTGCCACTATGGTCAGGCAGAGCAAACACTTGTGTATTGGTTTTCCTGATGGAGCTTCATGAATCATAGAATCATAGAATGGTAAGGTTGGAAGGGACCTCAAGGATCATCTAGTTCCACCCCCCTGCCATAGGCAGGGACATCTCCCACTAGTACAGCTCACTCAAGGCCTCCTTCAACCTGGCCTTGAACACCTCCAGGGAGGGAGCAGCCACAACCTTCCCTGGGCAACCTGCGCCAGTGCCTCACCACCCTCACTGCAAAGAACTTCCTCCTGACATCCAGTTTAAATCTCCCCTCTGCCAGTTCAAACCCATTGCCCCTTGTCCTGTCATTGCAAGACCTTGTCAATAGTCCCTCCCCAGCCTTCCTGTAGGCCCCCTTCAGATATTGGAAGGCTACTATAATGTCTCCTGGAAGCCTTCTCTTCTCCAGGCTACAGAGCCCCAACTCTCTCAGCCTGTCCTCATAGCAGAGCTGCTCCTGCCCTCTGATCATCTTTGTGGCCTCCTCTGGACCTGCTCCAACACTTCCATGTCCTTCCTGTGCTGGGGGCTCCAGAACTGCACACAGTACTCCAGGTGGGGTCTGACGAGAGCAGAGTGAAGCCAATAAAGTAACAGCCATCTACCCATGTGCCCTTGTATTCCTTGCTGTTTTCCTTATTATGAGTGATGATTATTATTAGTGATGACTCAAGTGTGAAAAGCCTCAAGGGCCAAGCTCACCTTGGTCAAGCCTTTTCTTTTTTTGCTGTGGTTGACATCCTGTCCTTCAGTGCAGAGGATCATACTATGGATTTCCTGGTTTAATGTGTTGGGTTTTTTTCCCTGCATGTTCATGCTGTGTATTAACAGCAACTTTCACTCCTAGCAACACTGTCACCTTTGGTGAAAGCTTTCAAGCACCCTGCTATGGCTTTCGGCTGCTATGACTCTGCTTCTCTGGCCTTCCATCTTGCCCTTTTAGCACCTTTGCTTCCTATGAAACAGGGAAGAAATAAAGAATACATGTTGAAGCCTTAAATGAACTCAATAAACCATTTCAATGATTTTGCTAAATACCTTGTGCAGAGGCATGATCCAGACCCTCTCTTTTATCCACTGGCATGCTAAATGTCTATTTTTTCCCCCAAATATTGACACTGACATAGATTGCTCCTTTAATATTATTGATGTTACACCTACTTTTGAATCAGCAAATTCTGTGACATCTGGTATTTGTCTAAATCTTTCTCATGATTGCTTCATTAATATTATTGATGTTACACCTCTTTTGAATCAGCAAATTCTGTGACATCTGATATTTGTCTAAATCTTTCTCATGATTGCTTCATTAATATTATTGATGTTACACCTCTTTTGAATCAGCAAATTCTGTGACATCTGATATTTGTCTAAATCTTTCTTATGGTTTTCTTCTCTCTGGTTGCATTTGACTTGCCCTTTCCCTGGTTTAAGCACAACTGAGTGTCCGGTGAGAGTTATTCACCAATCTGTTGTGAAAGATGGAGGGAATCCTACCAGAAGAGCTTGTGTGCAGGTGCCCTCCACTGACTTCAGGGAAGTTATGTTTTATCTAGTGTGAGGTGTCCCTGCCCATGGCAGTGGGGTTGGAACTAGGTGATCCTAGTGGTCCCTTCCAACCCTGACTGATTCTGATTCTGTGCAGACTGTTAGGAAGAATCACAGCAGACTTGGACTGTGTAGAGCTGCTCCCTGGGGTATTTTCTTCCAGATGTTGCTCATCCCAGCTGCAGCAGTCCATAGTGGTCATTCTTTTGCTTTTCCTCAGAATAAAAGGTGTTTGCTGCATGTATGAAGGGCTATCTGTCATTTCACAGGGCTTTTCTTTCTGTCTTCCCCATGCACTTGTCAAGAGTGTGAAAACCTAATGCAGGAGTCTACTCAGTAAGACCAAGCTCAGTCAGAAGCAAAATTAATTTGGTCTTGTTAAGCTCCTGAAGGATGTGCAGCAGGCACTTGAGAGGACAGATAGAGAAAAGATGGTTTGGCAGAGCAGGGTTAGCAGTGAAATGTTCTCAGATCAATGTTTGTGCACCACTGTCCTCTTTTCATTTAGATAAGTGTGTAATATGCCTGTGGACAGCTGGGGCCAACCAGGCATGAAACTGTGTAAGACCAATTGACACAAGATCCAAGCAGAGGTGGGTTTTCTGACAGATCTGAGCTGGTATAAAAGCTGAGGTGTGTCCTGTGAAATTCCAAGAAACCAAAGGCTTTTGCCCTTTGGTATTCCTGGCCACAATGCTGGGTTGTAATGCTTCCATAATCCAAAGGGAGAACTGCTTTTGTCCATATGTAGATCCCTCTGAACAGCAGTAAAGTCTGGAGATAGGGACAACTGAGGGAGTGAAACAATGCTGCTGTCTGAAAGGGAGAACTCTTTCTCTCTCCTTCCCCTTTGCCTCTGGCCAAATGATATCTCTCTTCCTAGAATCGTTTTCCAATTACTGGGCCAAGTTCCATGATGAAAAGGTGAGGAAGGCAAGCTGAATCACAGCAGAGTCAGGAAAGAGTGAGACTGTGCCAGGTAAATGGCAAGCACTTGCAGCTGGAAGGAAGAGATCACCTGAACATGTCCACAAAAGCATGTGGGACCACACAGCTGGGACTAGATAAGAGGGCTCATCAGTCACAAGCTTGGCTATCTTCTTGGATGTCCTCTTCTCCCTCTGGCCAGGAGCACAGAGCAGACGCTGGCAGGAGTTCAGTATGGTTATGAAGCTCCCACCAACATCTCACTCCTGATCTGCTGAACGCTGCCCATCTTCCAGAATTTCTGACCTTGGGGATGAAGGGGAGAGTTGGTGTTGGGGAATTGAACAGAAGCCTCCATTTATTCCTCAGGGAGCCCCAAACAGCTGGACACTGTTCAATGTCCTGACTGATACGGTCAAAGACTCTACGTTCTATGCCATCCAGGGCTCAGGATCACAGCTTTGTGAGAGGAGCCACACGGCTTGCTGCAGAAATGTGTTAAGGATCCCAGGCTACCAGCTCAGGAGCACGAGCAGCAACGAAACCTCTTTCCCCAGGAACAGCCTTTATGGATCCTTCTAGCAGACCAGACTAGTTCCTTGGTTCCAGGAAGGCACTGGGAGCCTGCCAGGGCTCATTCAGCAAAGAAAGGGCCAGAGAAGCAGAGGCAGATGGGTCACTGTCTGGGACAGCCTGGTTGATGCAAGCAAAGCTACTCACTGGAAGAGGAATGAATACTCTGTTGGAGAACAGGATGTCTCAGAAGACTTGCAAGTATGCTGTCTATGGATGTTGCTTTTGAGGTCTTCTTGCTTCACTATGAAGTGGTTTATGATTCTGGCCATAAAGGAGATGATCAAAATCTCCCCCAGCTTGAACTGGCCTTAACACTGACTTCTGTCCAACCATTTCTGACTTTCACCAATGAAAGGCAAGAAAATCAGCCCTAACACAAACAAAACCAGAGCTGTTTAGCTGCTCAGCTATACAAAAGCTTCATCACTGATACATTCCAGCAATGTTTTGGATTCTCTCAGACTTTAAGTGTTTCCAAAAAGTGTAGTTGGGAAGAGGGTGGCTGGGGAGAGAGGGGGATTTCCCATGGACTGCGGGACCGGATGTCTCTTTTGATGAGCTTCACTTGGTTTCCTATCCTTTGACATTTCCTCTTCAGTTTTTGAATCTAAACTACTTCTAGACCAAATTGCAGGGGAGTCTAATAGCACAAATTGTTCTCTTTCCCCAACAGATAAAATATATTCTTCTGGCCAAAGACACGCTGACCAGTGTGCTCAACAGCCAGGGCATTTGTTCCTCTTGAAGCCATTTCTTCCATATGTTTATTTGCCACTTCAGACCCTGTCCCCTCTCCAGAGAAGCTCTCCAGCTTTCCTTTGACAGTGTTCAATGACAGTTAAAAAGGAAAAAAAGCATTCATTCTCCCTCTCCAAACTCTTCATGGGGATGCCTACACCAGCAGACCTCACTGGGTATCAATACACAGTACTTTGGCATGGAATACAGGTGCCTCATGGCATGGTTATTGGCATCCATGAGACTTTCCAGTACAGATTTCTGATACATAACCAGACACAGTCATAAGATTTGAGGGAAGCAGGTAGGAGATGATCTGATATGGAGTACTGTCTGCAGTTCTGGAGCCCCCAGCACAGGAAGGACATGGAAGTGTTGGAGCGGGTCCAGAGGAGACCACGAAGGTGATCAGAGGGCTGCAGCAGCTCTGCTATGAGGACAGGCTGAGGGAGTTGGAGCTCTGTAGCCTGGAGAAGAGAAGGCTTCGAGGGGACCTTAGAGTAACCTTCCAGTAGCTGAAGGGGGCCTACAGGAAGGCTGGGGAGGGACTATTGACAAGGTCTTGCAATGACAGGACAAGGGGCAATGGGTTTGAACTGGCAGAGCGGAGATTTAGACTGGATGTCAGGAGGAAGTTCTTTGCAGTGAGGGTGGTGAGGCACTGGCGCAGGTTGCCCAGGGAGGTTGTGGCTGCTCCCTCCCTGGAGGTGTTCAAGGCCAGGTTGGATGAGGCCTTGAGTGAGCTGTGCTAGTGGGAGGTGTCCCTGCCTATGGCAGGGGGTTGGAACTAGATGATCCTTGAGGACCCTTCCAACCTGACCATTCTATGATGACTTCTAGCTGAACAAATATTATGAACTTCATCCACACTTAGGGATTTTACCAGTAAACCAAAATCTCTTCCAGGCTGGTAGAAAAAAAACCCCAACTTGTGTGGAGTATCAAGCTGTTAGTAGAGGCCTTGCCTCAACAGAGCTGAACTCTTGGCACGTTTCAGCACCACTACAACTTACCCAGGCATGAAGAAAAACTAGTTTTATCAAAACATGGGAAAACATTAATTTTTATGTCTTGCTACCCTTTCACTGTGATTTTTTTTAATCCTCTCCCATCATCACTGCAAAAACTGTGGTCTGATGTGAGCTTCTGAGCTCACAGAAGGCTATTTAGTCTGGCATGTTCCCAAAAAAAAAAAAAAAAAGGAGTTTTTTTCAGTCCATAATTTCTTTAGGCCTCAGCCACTTCTACTCAGCCTAAGCCAATAAGCAGAGCACCCTTCTGAGGTCAGCACTGCTGAAGTGGGAAAGGGAGAAGAATGAGAACCTGTGGTCCATGGAGGAGAGCACCAACACACTGCAGGTTGTTTCAGTGGAAGCTAAGGAGCTGAAGTTTCCTTTCCAGCCTCCACATCTGCTATTGATATTAGATGGTAAGATATGCCAAAGTGGAAGTAACTACCAGGTAACTGATCCCATCCATGTCAGCTGAGCCTTCCAAGTTTTCTTCCTTTTTTTTTTTTGTTCTTGTGAAAAGAGATTTAATTAAGAGTTAAGAATTGCAGTGAATCAAGTAAATACCAGAAAGTGCCATTTCCCTTTTCCCACATAGACCAGTGGAGCTGAATTTCCCCTGCCTTCCCAACTGTCATTAAGTATTCTGTTTAAATAGGCCAGCTTCATGCCATCTATAATGAAGTTATAGTGTATTGCTCTGTTATGAATGATGAAGCTGTTGTGTCCTACGGGGAGAAAAATCGCTGTAATCCAACTTTCCTTTTGAAAAGGCCTAATGTATCCACATGAGATCTTCTGGCAGAGACAACTGAGAGAATATAAATAGAAGCTTAAAAGAAGAAGGAGGGGAAGGGGAAAATAACTCCAAGAGGGCTGAGTAGCTGAAATTCACAAGTTTAATAGGAAGATGAATGACTGCAGAGCCTGTTCTGTGACACAATTAGGACTTTATGTAGGCCTTTTTCAATTATTTGTAGCTGACAAAATATCACACAAAGGCTGTTTCACACTGCAGGCCAGGTGCCCAGAAAAGGGTTTTTTGGAGGAAGAAAGCGACTGGGAGCATCGCCCAGGGGCACAGGCCGCTAGGGTCCCTACTAGCTGAGTTAGGCAATGGGGTGTGCATCTGCTCATGCACAAGTAGCAGGAGCAGAGGGTGTCCCACAATGCCTGAAGTCCCTGTACATCCACACCATCACCTGCCTATCCCCAGGCAGCACAGAACTGCAGCCACAACAGACAGTGTGGGGTGGAAGGTAAGTGCAGAAGTGTACGTGTCTGATCTTGGAGCAGACCTTTCCAGTCCTCCCCACAGACACCTACATAAAGGGGACATGGTGGTTCCTGCTGCAGGAAGAGGTTTCTGCTAAAAGAGGTGATAAACAATATTTGCTGTCAAGACATCTTGTCCAGAAGTCAGTTCAGTGTCTGTCTCTCACTTGCCACTCACCAAATACTATTGCTGTTGTGGTACTTCGTTCTCAGCACTGCTGCAGTTCAACCACAAAGGAAGGTTGCTTGAAATAACCCACCTGTATTTGCACTCCCTGCTCACATCTTCAGTTGCTTCAATGGTGAAGCTTAAGGTGGTGATGTACATGAGAGGAGTAATGGTGAGCTGGTAAGCAGTAACACCTTTAGTATCTCTCCTGAGATCTCCAGAAAATCGAACCACATCTTCACATTTTAAGTGTCTGCAAGTTGTTTGCTTGGTCCATTCCCCAGTGAGCTAATCTAACTAAAGACATTTTAGTTCAAGGGGGTGGTGATTAGTAAATGTAATCTAGTTAATGTCAGGTGAGCTTTCCTGGCTGTTCCTGTGAGGTGAAGACAAAAGAAGTCAAATCCTGGACCTATAAAGATGTTAGTTCTGCTTTGGCGGAACTATCATGGGGCAAGGCCAAACCTGTGGGAGCAGACACAGGCTGCCAGGAGTCTGCCAGGTGAAGACAAAGCAGGGCAATGGGCATGTTTGTCTACATGCAACAACCTGATAGAGGAAAGAAAGCTGAGATAAGGGTAACAGCGTTTGTAGAGAAATGGGAGTCACAGGAACATCCTTCCTTGAAGGAGGTGACTCCAGAGGCAAGAGCAGAATGGGGGCACCAGCAACATCAGGGATCCTTTGGGCAGCATTAGCTCTAGGGAGATGTTTTTCTGAAGGCTCATTCTTAACTCCAGTCATCAATGAATGGTTTACCAGTTCCTTTTAAGACCCAGGTGGCTCAGCAGTGTGGTCACCATGGGAAAGGGGCATGGGGCAGAGCCAGCAGTCATGGTGGCTGAGAGCACTCTTCCATCACCACCTCCATAGGGCCCCCCTGACTCTCAGTGAGGAGAAGAATGTCCAGGGCTGCCTGGCAGGACAGCAGCAGCTGGGACATCAGGTTATGTGTCTATGGACTTGCAGTGCTAGAGATGTTTGCCAATGCATGGTAATGTCTGCCCTCACCCCTTCCCTTATGCCAGCACTGGAGATAAGCCCAGCAGGCTCAACATGCAGCCAACCTGTGAGTGTGACTAAAAGCTACTAAATTTTTTCTCACAGGTTAAAATTTCAGCTAGTTTTCTCCCCTAATCAGGTGGCTGGTCTGCACACCTCCCTCATAACTCCATTGTCACACTTGAACTGGCAGGACACAGGAAAATTCTACAGAGGCTCCTCTGCTGGGATTGCTCGCAAGGGAGAAAGAGCACAAATGTACTTTTCAGGAAGCTGAACAATTAGTTAGTTACAGAAAAATAAAAGTTTGAGTGCCAAGAGTTGGGAGCAGCGTCAGAGCATCGAAGTGCTGTGCTCAGGGCTGCCTGGGCACCACGGCACAACATTTAGCTGATCCAACATTTACTGGCCTCAGCAGAACTTCATTTTCTATTACCCCCTATCATTTCACAAGCCTGGTCAGTAGGAGGCTTAAAGCTTTTGGGTTTTCTTTGGAAGGAGGACAGGTAAAGAGAACAGAAAAAGCCAAAACAGTAACCCTTCCACACATTCCCATTTGATTCAAAATCTCAAACACTGGCTTTGTACTCCCACAATATCTGTGCTCTTAAATGCATCACTGCAAGGAGAATTATTCATGTACTCACATTAATAAACCTTAAGTCCTTCATAATGCAGTCCTCATTCAGCTAGCTGGGACTTCTCCCTAAATGATAATTAGGGTAAGAGCTAACTGAGATATCACAGGGTTTGCTCCTGGCAGTCATTTAACATCTAGCATAGTATCAAGGCTGTAAAGTAGGCATTTCTCAGCAGCAGTTCACTCACTGTAAAACCTGCTTGGATGATTAGCTTGTCTCCTGTTTCACAGCAAACACTGGGTTACAGAAAGACCTAGAAGCATTTGTCAATTAATTTCTTGAATGGACTCAGCTGCATTTTGTTGTCTCTGCAGTATCTATCTGAAACCCAGAGTCAGCCAAGGTGGAGCACTGCTTCCTTTTGGTAGCCTTACTGTGTTAGTCCTGAAGAGAGGCTTGGTTCTGCCCTCAACTCTCCTCTCCAAGCTGATGCTATGGGGGCTGGAACAGCCTAAACAATGCTAAATGGATAAAGGACCTGCTCCTAAGTGTGGAGACCCTCAACAGCAGTCAGCCTGCTCCTGCCAGAACTGACTTAGGTTTTGATGTTTCATTAGGCTGCCCAAGGATGCACTATTGCTTTACATCCAGCCTCTTATTCTTCCCAACTATGAAGAGTAGAGGACATCTTCTCCGGGCAATAACTGCCTGGAGTTACATCCAAACAATACTGCCACGTTTTAACACTCACCAAGGCAAGGGTGCCAAGCAGAGGCTTCATCCCATCTTCTGTCTTGGACACTAACCTCACACAGACCGTGTGGCTCTCGGAGCTCAACCTGTTCTCCTTTCACCCTCATATCCTTCTTCAGGATGTCACTCCCTCAGCCTGACAGGGGATGGAGACTCTTTAGCTCAGCCAAGCCACTTGAGAGGCAGTTAACAAAAGAACAGTGCAAAATCTTCAGAGCTCTTTACAGATAATTATCCAATATCAGCCTTAGCCTTCTGGCCCACATTATCCACCCTTGACCAGAATCTACCGAGGGAAGTGGCAGAAGTAGGCAAAAGCTTGGGCCACACTTGATGATGAATTGTTCAATCAAAAGCCTTAGTGGAGCCCTGCAGACTGGATTGATCTGTGGGACACACGTTGGCTATCTCTTGCAAAAAAAGACCATGAAGGTTATAAGGGAAACCTGAAGCCTAGTGAATTGCAGTGACTTGCTCAAGTTCAGAAAACTGGAAGCATTGAACTTATGTCTCCCAGCCATAAGAAAATAAGGAATACCTAAAAGAGGAAACCACACATCAGTATTTCACCCTTTTTTTTTTTTTTTTTTTTTTTTTTTTTTTCACTCAAACGTGGTCCTGGAGTGGAACAATTGGGACACAGGACAACACGCCAGCGCAGTGGCCTTTCTAAGCAGGGCCTGTCTGTTCTTGGCATGCTATCCCAGTAGAACAACTCTCTCCCCAGGGATGCAAGATGAAGATGGATTTTAGTGCACCTCCCTGCTTCCCTCTTTTATTCTGGTGTGACAGCTGAAACATACCTGACTTTGCAAAAACGTTCAACTCCAGCAGTGTGAGCCTCAAAGTTCTTGGAGACAATGACACCCTTCTTAATTGAGTACTTAGTAACTGAAGATGTGATGGGACAGCTGAAATTGAAGTCCCTAAGGGAGGGCCACCACAGGCCCACTCTCTCATGGACTTGAGACTGTGATTTCATGACACAAGGTATGCAATATCCCTAGCAGTTTAACGTGTTCTGCTCCCTTTATTCGGATCCCACTTCCCACTTGTGCCCACCACCCCATTTTTCATGCCAGCCCAACTGCTTTGTGAGGGTACTGCTTTAGTCAGAGCAAGGAACTGACTGCATTTGAAAAGGGAAAAGAAAACAACCCTATGTGATGAAATAAAAAGTAAAAAGATGTTTTCTTAAGCAGGATCGGTTCCCGAATGTCACTGAGAGCGACCCCACAAGCAGTCCTGCTGACATATCTGATGGCAGGAAAAAGCTGTGGGGGCGTGGGAATACCTTAAGCTTGCTGAACAGCCGCCCAGCGCTTTGTCTTATGAAATCACAGCCTGAGGAGAGACTGCGCTGTGCCATTTTCCTGCTCCCCTTCTCTTCCTTTCCCCCTGAACTCTTGGGCCCCCACCACTGCCATGACTACATCCAGCCCGGGATGCACATTTTATTCTGCAGTGTGTGTATAAAAGAGAGCTGGAAGCGGTGGCTGTCTGAGACCCACCTGACCTCTGGACATACAGCAAACTTCCTGTTCCAGTGCTGCTGGCTCTTTAATCTCACAGTCCTTAAAAAATAAAAGTGAGCCTATGTGAAAAAATGCTTTGTAATGGGAACTCCTGGAACAACTTTTCTCTCTCACCCTCTGACTGAGCCATAGAAAACAGCAAAGCTCTCTCCCAAGAGTCCTTTTCCACAATAGAAAAATGGCAGGCAAAAGTGAAGCCTCATTTCCCAGCCTCAGACTCAGCAGCAGCCAGCACAAAAGCTACAGAAAAATAAAGTAGCAAAGGGCAGTAGCTGCTCTTGTTCATTCAGAGCTTGAGGAGGTAGCTGGGGGAGAACAAGCTTCTTTTGCTGATGACCAAGTCACACTTGGGAACTGCATCTCTCTTTATACAGGGGGAAGAGGTCTGGGGCTATATACTTGACAGCAAATTAGCATTGACATTTGACTTGTTTTGATCTTAGCTATTTACAGTGGTATTATCTGTGTATTTTTGACATGCTGTGAAGATTCCCATTGCCAGATGCCTTCAGATGGCTGTAGGATGCGGCGCATTCCACAGTCATTACTCAGGGGTCATAAACCTCACATTATTTGTGGGGAGGAGGGGAGCAGGGGAAAATGGTCAAACAGTTTTAAAAGGAGAAAAAAAAAAAGCAAAAAGCAAGAAACCCTGGACTTGGATTTCACTGGGCTTGTGTGTTTAACTGGAGGGAAATTAAAGATGTGCTTAGTCTGGCTGGCACTGTCCCACTGTGGGGCTGATGACTGGAATGGATCCTTGTGAGTTTGCTCTGTGCATAGTAGTACATTTATGGTGATTATGTTCCCAACAGCTCTGGGCTGGGGAAGGCTGTACTGGAGTACAGTACAGCTCCTGCTGGGTCAAAGATCCCCACTTGGCAGGTCTCTGCTTTGGACCTCCAGAGCTTAGGTTGGCAGGAAATGGCCCAGGGTTGGTACTACACCATAACTTGATACAGAGAAGGATGTGAGACTTAGGCAGTGGATTTTCAAGAGGAAGTGAGAGCAATCCAAAAGGGAGAGTTTGGTTTGGTTTTGTTTTTTTTTTTCTTTTCTACCATTAGGAACCTTGTACAAAATTCCTAAGGCCAAATTGTGCACCTCTAGTTGTGGGGTTTTAAGCAGTTACCCCATGCAGAAACCTTTCTTACTCCCTGCCTATGTGGAGATGCCCAGGGAGGCTAACACAAGAATGCTCAGGGAGCACCTAACATGGAACTGGTTGAGGGCTGCATGTTGACAAGCAGGGAATGAGGGTCTTGCCCTGCAGAGCAGTGAGAAAACATCCCTCTGGTGTCTGGTCATCCAGAAGAAAGGAAAATAAGCAGCACAAATATCTTCTGAAGAAAGGTCTCTCTTGGCCTCTGTGTTTGCCTTTCAGACAGATATTTAAAAATGTCCCTGTGTCATCCCAATTCTTAGCTGTCCCAGGTTTGCCCAGCAGTCCCCACCAGGAATTTGCACAGCACCTTGTAGTATGCATCAGCTATCATCCAAGGTTTGCCCACAAGAGGCTACAGTTTCCTAAAATCCCAAAAGTTTCTCAGTGCTGGTCCTAAAAGGAAGAGGAGAAAACATGGGTTATTACCTCCTTATTCACACCTTGTCTGACCCTTCTGAGGGCTGTGAAGTGGCTGGGTAGGAAGTGTCTATAAACATAGAAGAAACAGAGAAACAAGGAATACTGGAACACGTGCTTACCTGATGAAGCCCATGGGCCTACATGCCTCTATCCCATTATATGTTCAAAGCAAGGTCATCTCCACCCTGGATGTACAAATTGTCCAGTTCAGGACAGCACTAGCAGTATAGAGGGACTGCAGCAACAGAGAGTAAAACTACCTCCACTGAATTGGTGCTCCTGCCCTTTGCTGAGTCTTATTTCTGGCAGTTGCAATAAATGAATCTAATTTTCTGATTTTGATTTTGCCCCATCTACAGCAAAAATGCAACTTCTGAAGTAAACCATGGGAAGAAAGGAAGCATCTAACTGCCACCAGGTCACTTTGCTGGGTACATCCACAGAAGATATTCCCTTGTGCAAATTCCAGCACACATATGACACACCAACAATCTAAGCAGGCCCTGGGAAGTGAATGGGGAAAGTGTTGTATCCCTCACCTCTTGCTCTTCAAGATGGAACCAAAACACTTTAATCCGAGACTCACTCAGTCCTTAGATACACTCAGCACAGGGCATTGAAGTAAAATCTTGGAGACCTTCTACTTTTGTTGTGAGAGAGAACCTGTGTCGAGTATCAAGGTAGGGAATGGGCAGGGTAAGTCTCAGAAGACTGAGGAGTGGAAGTATGCTATCTGCAGGGCACAGATCTTGATGCTGCAAAGACTTTCTTAGGCTCAGTGACAGCAGTGCAGAATGCGTGCTGCATTGCTCCTGCCCCTGAACAGAGGGCCGCAGCAAAGATGATAAGTGGCATGAAGCAAGGTTCTTTCTCACCTTCTTTGAGGTTTCTTTTTAGCATCTCCAGTGGCTTCACTTCAAATAGTAACACCACCACACCTTGGCTCTCCTTTAACAAACATACTCAGAAGCCAATACCAATGAAGCTCAGGCTCTGATTGCTCCACGTCCCATAAAGGCAGTGATACTGTTCTGCAGGCTGCTGAGAGAGCTGTGTACAAGTGGCTTCTTTCCCAGGGCACATCTGCATGCAATAATGAGTGAAGTCCCTGGACATGTCTTTCTTCTAAGGCACTGACAGGAGTGGCTACAGGTTCCTCTGAGGTGCTTAATTCTGCTGCTGCTGCTGCTGCTGCTACTGTCTGCTGAAGACCTGGGGGGTGTTGAACACATTCTTAGGTGTTTTACTGCACTAAGTCTTTGAATGCCATCATCCCCTACCTTCCAGACCCAGACTATGGCTGGGAAGGTTTAAACTTCAGAAAATTAAACAAACAGCTAACTTTAGATACTAAGACCTTTAAATACCTTTCAAGCTGAGGAATAACATTTTATCTGACTTGGCAAAGATAAAGGAAACCATTTACCCCATGGAGCTGATACAAAAGCATGACCTACTTCACTCTGACTATATCTCAGGTCCTTTTAAACCACAAATTGACCACATGAAGTTAAGACACGTGTGGTTTGTATGAATACCTTTTTCTTGTGACTTGGTTACAGGAAGTCTCATGTCCATTCTCAGACCTTTTATCATAATCTCACTGAAGCTCATCTGTCTCGCTCCGGTAATTCACATCTCTCTCTTGTGAGCACATCGTTTTTTGCAAGGGCACTTGCATATAATTCTGCAAGGTGGAAAAAAAAAAGAACAACCAAACAAACCACCAACAATCACCAAACAAATAAATGAGACAACATGAACCCAGCAATTAAGAATAAAGCTCCAAACTTTATTCATTGACTTGAGTACAACAGTGATGCAGGTTACAGTGGCACAGGAGTGCAGTATGTGCTGTTTGCGGTATGACAGTGGAAACACTAATTGTACAGAACAGCAACCCAGCTCAACTTCCCATTATGTGTGCAAGCAGACTTACTGCACAGACAAGACACTGATCCACGTTTACAGAGACTCAGAAACAGAGCTGTCTCACAGATGAACAGAAAACATGGGGACATCTCCCCAGAATGCTGGTTTGTAACACGTGGAGGGAGGAGAAAAGAAAAATAAAACAATAAAAAATCCTATTGCCAAAATCTACTGATGTAAAGGAAAAGGTATCTTTGAAAAATGTTTCAGTTTCCCAAGCTTAAAAAGAAAATGGAAAAAAAAAGGAAAAAGAAAAAGCCCCCATCTGTAAGGCCCCCTTACAGGAAGAGTTGTCAGCAGTGACCAAGCTGCACTGCTTGGACAGGACTGATCCAGCAATGACATACAAAGCTCATTGCCCACAGCACCCAGAGACCTTCCAGGAAGAGCATGCTCCAAACTGTGTGAATGTCAGTGAGAGCCTCCACTGATTTCAGTGGTTCTGCATCTGGAGGGAAGTGCTTTCTGAAGGATGTTCAGTGACAAAAGCCCAGGCAAGCGTCCAGTGGGACCTGTCAAAGAGCCTAAGGGAGCTAGAGACTCAGCCTGGTAAGGCACCACTGAAATTCTCACAGATGCTTCTGCTACTTGAAATGCTTCATTTCCTAATGCCTAGAAGGAAGGTCCTGTGGGCCTCAGCATTCTAAGTCTTGGGAGCAACACTTACATTAACTGTGGTGATCCTTACAAAGCAGGCTACTGCTTGTCTTCACTGATGGTTTTTACCTCAAAAGAATGACAGCAATGCATGTGGAGGTGTTACCTCTTCACACACACAAGCAGTTTTTAGGGAATCATTAGCAGGAATCTACTTCCCTCTTAGAAGCCCTTTGGGCAACAAATAATGCATTCTGCACATAGGCAAACAACACTAATGGCCAATTACAGTCCCACTTCCTGCACTGATGCTTACATTAAAATTAATAATACCCATTCTCTCCCTGCCAAATGTGGGCATCACATAGCTCCTGGCAGCAAAGCTGTCTGACTAAAAACTCTGCATTTTTGCATTTTGAGAGACTTTGTGCACAAAGAGAGGTGTGTGGGAGAAATCCCAAGGCAAAACTCCTCAGCTAGAGCAAACCTGCAACCGACAGTGATGAGGGTGTTTCTACGTTCCTGCTCTCACAGGGCTTAGTACCTTTCTCTAACTCTGATGAGGCAACAGGGTAGAACCATACCACATGTTGCTAAGACCAGACTTTGTTATGTATCTATGCTGAAGACTGTGGTGGGCTCTAGCAGATGTGTTTACAGGGCCAAAAAGTTTGACAGGGCATGAACTGGAACATGACCTGGGCCTAATTAAAAGGGGATGAGGGCAATGAAGTCAAACCCTAAGCATCTCCTCAACATGGAAAGATATTCTTGTTTCCTGCATGTGCATCACCATCATTATCATTGACTGGTATTTTTCACTGCCATAGGTAACTTCCAGGATGTAGACATCCACCTCCACAAATACATTCTGGAGGAAAGCAATGAATCAGAGAGTGGGAGAAAGGCTGGTTTCTATTTAGTCTGTTCGATGAGGTTATGGCCCAAATATGCCAAGATCTCCACCTAAGTCAGGATGAGCCAAGATAAGTCATTCCAATGTAAGTTTAGAGAATATTTTTGGTTTGATTTTGTTTCCTTTTGTGTGTGGGTTTTTTGGATTGTTTTGGTTTGTTGGGTTTTTTTTTACTGTTTAAGGGGTTATTTTTTTCTGTCACTTGTTGTAACAAGCTTTGTGCTATTAATTTCTGTTTGGATGTTTATAAACTATGGGCTTCAAACTTGGCCTCCCCTGAATTTAAAATAGGTGCCACAGATTTATGCTGCATTTTCTTCTAAGGTTGCTGAACACTACCCAGGCAAACCCTGAAGAAATCAAGCTTATGGCAGCCCTCTTCTTTCCCAGAACTCATCTCATCTCCATATTAATATTACCTGACCAGGACAAAGAAGCATGGCTTGTGGAAATGGATTTCAGCTCACAATGTGTCTAATTCCAGCATAACAATCTTTACCAAGAGACACCCAATGTCCTCCTCTGAACAGCAGGACATCTGAACTGCATGACTTGGAAAGGATTTCCAAACTGCAGCAGGGAAAGAGCAGCAAGCACTTCAGTGCTAGGCTCACGGACTTGGCACTACAGGACTTTTTCAGGAGAAATGACATCTATCTTGACACTTTGGGAACCACAGAGCTGTCTTGTCCCACATACAGCTGTTAAGAAACTTCCTGTCTCCTAATCTAACCTTTCACAGCACACTGCAGTTATGTCCACAAGGCATCACAAGTCATATTTCATGAAAGGCTACTAACCAAGTCAAAACCAAGGATGCTTCTGAGGTGCCTCTAAAAGCCTGCCTTAAATGATTGTCAGCATGAAATGATAACAAATGGGAGAAAAAAAAACCCCAACTTAAAGAACTTGCTCTTCACAAGAACTTACTCTTTCAGTGGTACAGAAAAGTTTAACAGGTCAAGGGTAGGTCACTGGCAGAGCTGAGGTGCTACTTTCAGCTTCCAGAAGTGAGACCACAATGGATCACACTGCTTCATTGAGAAATAGTGGACAGTTTAGTAATTTCCAGATCTGCTCTGCAAGTTGGTTTAATTCTACTGTCTTTAGAGATGATGAACAACATATTTATTTCAACCTCTGCCCCATAGTATGCTGCACCTTACAGTAACCTAAGGCACAGGTATAGAGGCTATGGCCAGCTGTTCCTGCTGTAATGCAGAACAGTTCCCTACCTGTTCATGTGGAAATTATCAGACCAGTATCTGGAGAAGACACAAACCTCAGTAAAGCAGATCTCTGGAGTCTTCATATGGAGATTACCACACAGGGCTGTTACCCTTCCATCTAAACACTGCCAGAGATGCCTGCTAGAAACGTTCACATACACCTGAGGAGGCCATTTAAATTCTATGACCTGTGGCCAGCCTGGCACTTCCATGGTGTGGGAACCTGACCCTGCCTTTTGCACAGTCAATCCATCACAGGTATCCACAGCCCCCCTGATACAAGCACATGTATTAGTGACAATCATCATAACTTAATGGCCACTATCTAACTCTCCAACTGTATATGCTGTTTGGAAATTCCAGGTTAAGTACTCACATAGGATCTCAACTCCAAATGGGAAGTGTGCACGCAACATGTGCACCTGTGTTTGAGAACCTGCATGTGTTCATCATCCTATTTGGCACACTTGTAGTTATTTTGCAATGTTTTGATAGGTCTTTGCTCTTACATCACTCCTGAAACAGAAAAGTGGAAAAAAAAAACAAACCAAGATGAAAACAATCCACAGTCAGTGCTCTTGGCAATGATCTTCTGTTGACAGCACTGAATCTGATGGGACATTATCAGCTCGAATGCTTTGTAGGAGAGTATAAGCATGTAGCTAAGGCATATTCATAGAAACATTGAACGATTTGGGTTGGAAGGGACCTTTAAAGGTAACCTAGTCCAATCCCTCATACATTTTAAGGGATTTGAAGAGTGGAATTACAAAGAACTGCCCATAAGATGCTGCTCTGTTGATACTAGGGAAATGATTCACAAAGGAAACTCTCCCTGGAGCTACGTTTCTACTAGGTGGGAGGACCAGATGAAAGAACAGAAGATGTAGTGATAATACTAATAGCCCACTGCAGAAAACACACTCACACCCTGTGGCTGGCTGCATCCTGGGGTTTATGGACAGCCAATCTCCTTGGGTGTGTTTACTTGGCCCATGTCTACATCACACAGTTAAGGGGAATTAATTATGGGCAGGAAATTGAAGCTCAGAAATCCCTTCATGTTCTCAATCAGAAATAAAGAAGCATTAAGTCTAGTGCAGAAGGCTGTGAATTGACTGACTGTGGTCTACACCAAGAGATGTAAATCAGAAGTGGCCTAAAAATTCATCCAAGGATTGTTTCTGCAGCATCTAAACTGGTATCTCTTCATTCCTTCTCAAGCTACAATTACAGTTTTAAATTCTCAGTTGAGATAATTCTGTCACCCTTCACAAGCTAGGAGGGACTGAGTTCCTTCTTTTCTTAACTTTTGTTGTTGTTGTTGTTTTCGAGGAGGGAGAGGAGAGAAAACAACCTGGCTTAATCATTTCTGAAATGACTGGGTAGTGTATTCAGATATGCTATTAGAAGCTCAACAGTAATATAGAGATGGGGACAGAAAAATGCAGACTGGCAGCTCACAACCTTGAGAAAACAAGCCTTCAGATCAAAAAGGTTTACTGCCAAGGTGACTTGGGCTAAAGGACCCACAATGCCTACTGCATTTGAGACACAGCAGCAGAGTTTTGTCTACAGAATGGGGGCTGACAGAATTTGGAGAATTTTAATACTTGAAATGCATTAAAACTCAAATGTTCATCTCTAAGGCAAGCCATACCTTGCAGGTGACAAAAACTGCATTTCTGAGACTCCAGCATTCAGAAAGCCTCTGATGGTACAGCACTGCTGTTCTTTCATCATATGGATGTGGCTTCAGCAGTCACTCAAAAATGCATCTCAAACTGCCAACGTCCCTAACGTTCCCATTTACTTCTCAGTGTTCCTCTGAAACGCTTTCAGGTGCTTGTTGTGAAAAATGAAGTACAATCTGTCAACTTGATCCTTGCTGCAATCTCAGTAGTGTCCAGGGAGCTTACTCACAATTGTACTGAAGGCTTCTGTTCAGTGCAGACTGTGATGCCAGATCTGCCATGGTTGCATACTCTCCAGCTAGTGCCATAGACTGACCGCTCCCTTGGCTCTAGGGACATGGAGCAGGTGCTGAACTCTCACACCTGTCTCTCCTACACTAAGTCTTCAACCAGACTTTATCAAAAGAGCCACAGTGTCTGTTGCAACAGGACCTTCTAAACCAGCAAAGAAGAGGCAGGATTTGGGCTGTCCTGCACACACCACGGTGAAATGCCATTTGGTGATACTGAGAACTCAACACAGTGGTACAGAATCTCACAACTACACGGGACTGTTTCCCCTTCCTGACTTCCAGATTTTAACAGCAATGTCTCATATAACAAAAAATACAAAGGTTCTGATGTCTCAGTGCCAAAAGTTTCTGCATTAAAAATGACAGACACAGAACCTAAAGGACCCTCTCCTGTTCCAGGAGACAGGTTGGTTAGTGCAGTATGCATTGGCAGTTAAGCACCAAGGAGGAGAAAAAGCTGACCTGGCATTCATTCAGTTACTTTGGTGCTCATGTCCTCCTCTGTACAGGACTTGCCCAGAAGCAGTTAAGGTATATACAGGCAGTTTTTTAAGCTGCAGCATATTGGAAGAAGACTGAAAGCAATAAGGAGTTAAATGCAGCTCAGAAACTGTCTTGCATGATTACTTTCTCTTCAAAAACCAAGTCAGGCACAAAGGGAAATAAAAACAACCAAGGCTGGAGCTTTGATGCTTCGAGAGAGGGGGAAAAAATGTAAACCAAAACAAACCAAAAAAGTCTGTGCCCTCTTTTCCAAGCACAAGTGAAAAACTACATCAACTAAAAAGAGTGCTTGGCCCCATGCACTGTGCCATACTGACAACAGCAACAGCAATTTAATCAAAAAGCCTCTATTGGTAGAGCATGGCACCTCCATGGTACCTTTTAATTCTTAAACATTCCTCCCTAAGAGGAATGTATTTGTGTGTTAGCTTGCAGGGAACCACCTTCCCTGCTGGTGTAAAATCCTACAGCTCCACTGCAGTATTAGCAATAACTAGCAGGGAGTCTGTCCCAAAATCTCTGGATATGAACCAGGGCACCCTTAACAAAAAGCATTTCTTCACTCTCGCTCCCACCCCCATCCACCCATCTCCTGGACTGAGTCACAAGAAAACTGCCTCTTCTCCATCATTCCCATTACTTAAGTGATATTAAATTATTCAAAGGGCTGGTTAAGCTCCAGCCTTATTAATTCAAGCAGAAAGTGTGAAAGAGGGAAGACTGACAACAGACAACAGACAGCAATTCACTTCCTAAATCCTAGCAAATATATACAAGTACAAGGAGTCCATTTTCCAGAAACTGAACTGGTATGTCCAGCAGGTGAGCAGAGAGCCCACCTTTGCCCACCAGAAGGCAGACATGCCTTGGGGTATCACAGAAAGAAGACTGCCATTTCAAAACAGTGCCAATCAGGAATCAGTTGGATGAAAGACTTAATGCGACCGAGAGGAGCAGTTCCTTCACTACAGAGCATCTCATCTTCCTCTCCAGATATATACACATATATACACACAGACACATAGATAGATGGGTAGATATAAATACATGTGTGCCCACAAGCAAACACACATACATGGATATATATATTTTTTTTTATATATATATATTCTTTTCCAGTTCTTGGAGTGATTACATCTACTTTAGTCTACAAGGCATCCTAAGGGCACTTCCTGGCACTAGCAATGAAGTCCATCATATTGTGGAGAGAAGTAAAGGGAATATTGAGGGAGAAGAACAGAACAGTTTCCTATCTTGTGTAACATCATGTAACAGGGTTGGCACCTCTACAAACTACCCTTGTTTCTGAGCCCAGGTCTTTTCTCCCTGTGTTCCAGGAAGACAAACGTTCAGCTTGGTCGATTGCTGCGTACAGAGGTGTCGCTTTGTGATTTTCCCTTTTTTTGTTTTGGGTTTGGTTTTTTTTTCTCTTGGTGGCTAAGTAGTTGATTGCAGATAGTTTGGACTGCATGATGTGATAGCCTCTGCATCATTTTTCTTGCTGTTGGGTTGCTTAAAGGGAGATTAAAAGAGTTTTGCTTTTTTCTTCATGTCGTTGCGTCTCCAGAGAGGTAACTTGTCGAACTCCTGTATCGTCATGCCAAACAGCTCTTGAAAAACTTCAGGCGCTAAGTGACGCTTTAAAAAGGACAAAAAAAGGCAATGGTCAGTCAAAGCCAAAGACACGACAGGAGACAGGTGTCCCACAGGGATTTCATGGTGCTGTGAAGGAGCTGTTGCAGGAAATAATAAGGCTATGGCCATACACATCAACTTATAGAATGGCCTGGGTTGGAAGGGAGTTCTAGAGGTCATCCTGTCTGGTCCCCTGCAGTCAGCAGGGACATCCCCACTAGGCCAGGTCACCCAGGGCCCTGTGAAGCCTCACCTTCAATGTCTCCAGGGAAGGGGCCTCAACCACCTCCCTGGGCAACCTGTTGCAGTGCTCCACCACCCTCACAGTAAAGAACTTGTTCCTAACACCCAATCTATATCTGCTCTTCTCAAGCTTGAATCCATTGCCCCTCATCCTGTCACTGCAGGCCTTTGTAAACAGTTTCTTTTCATCCTTCCTGTAGGCCCCCTTCAAATACTGGAATGTGTCCCCAGAGCCTCGTCCTCTCCAGACTGAACAACCCCAGCTGTCCTCATAGCAGAGATGCTCCAAGCCCCTGTTCATTTTTGTGGTCCTCCTCTGGACCTGCTCCATCAGGTCCATGTCCTTCCTATAATGATGGCTCCAGAACTGAATGCAGTACTCCAGGTGAGGTCTCACCAGAGCAGAGCAAAGTGGCAGAACCACCTCTCTGGATCTGCTGGCCACACTTCTTTTCATGCAGCCCAGGACATGATTTACCTTCTGGGCTGCAAGTGTGTACTGCCTGCTCATTTCCAGCTTCTTGACCACCAGCACCCCAAAGCCTCTTAACAGTGTCCAAGCCCTCATGAACTTGGGTGCTCACAGAATTTGCTTACAAAGCAATTTTTTCAATTTGCTTACAAAGATATCAGAGGAACTACTCCACTTGGGGAATAAGCAAGAGAGAAAAAAAAAAATACAATTTATCTGAAGTCAGCAGCAAGCAGTGATAGAACAGAACTAAAAAACAGCTCCTGTACACCCTTGTTCCAGGCTCTACCCAGTCACCTCTGCTTACATATGAAGTTGAAATAGAGCTATGCAAAAGGGCAAAGGTTCTGAGAAGGAAGTTGTCCAACAACTGGCCAGCACATTTTTCTACTGCCAATGAAACATTTTTTTGGTGCTGTCTTGTACCCAGGTTACTTGTTCAGCCACTTTAGAGTGCACTGGATGGGGAAAGTGTCTCCCTGTGACATACATAACATAGTGTTGAACTTTTGATTAGTGATCACCTATCTACTAGTCTAAAAATGGGCATAAGTGGTTACTTACCCAAATTTTTGTGGTTCTTCCCATTTGTCTCCACAAAAGATTAACTATGAACAATTTAAACATCTCCAGCCTTCCACTAGGCTGCTTAAGTCCTTTTAATCCACAAACTTGTAAACGATTTTTATTTGTTGGCAGATATTTACATCCTCCTATTTTGGGCTATCAGCCAGTCTAACTTACTTACAGGACTCGTGGATGAGTTAAAGAAAGTCAGACTCTTAATCCTCCAGGACAGCTGACTCTGACTTTTAGCTAAGAGATGACTCAAGATCAAACAAAATATTGCTCCATTCCAATATGCATCATATGAATACAAAACACTTCAGTTTTGGGCTTTTTATCAATTTAAAAGTATATAATTAATTGCTTGAAAACATAAGGACTTGTGAGAAGCTCAGACCATGAGTAAGGAGACAAGACATGGGAGACTCCTGGTCCAGCACTGTTCACACAGATACAGCTGCTTCCTCTCCTGCCTGACTCCTCTTTCCATGCTTAGTGTTGAGAAACTTTCCCAGTCTAATAAGGACCCACACTCCAGTGTCTGAGCTTCCAAATGTGCAACAACAAACAACTTCAGCGGGAAAGAGCATTTAGGAACTTGCTTCTCTTACCTCCAGCCTGGTTCTGTCTACATCTTTTAGTATTTTATTTCGCCCTCTGTTGGTCACCATGAGCATTTCATATGGAAAAATCTGTCAACAACGTATAAAAGGGAGGGGGGGGGGGGGGGGAAAGGGGGGGATTTATT
>VWZE01016710.1:31063-98213 GCA_013396675.1 Eubucco bourcierii | reverse complement strand
GGGGGGGGGGGGAAAGAGATGTATTTATATTCTAAGGTAGAAAGAACACAAGGTGTCTTATTTTCATAACCACACAAATATTCCTTTCCCTTTTCAAAGACAATTATATGTTTGGGGTTGCTTGGGGGTTTTAATTTTTTTTCTTTAAAATGAATTTTATTTTCCCAGAAGCTGCATGAAATATAGGCCCATCTGGACACAGCAGGAGCAAAAACACATCTCGAAGCCACTAGGTACTCGTTCACTGATTTTTCTGGTGTGTATTAGAAAACCCACTGATTTTTCTGGTGTATATTAGAAAACCCACTGATTTTTCTGGTGTATATTAGAAAACCCACTGATTTTTCTGGTGTATATAATACATCTGCTGGCTTTGGTCAGCCAGAATCCTCTTTAGGTCAATGTACCTTCTCATTCATCAATGGAGAAGCTTATTAGGGTAAATAAATATGTTTGTCACTCGTTGGTCTAACTGATGGTTGCCAAAGCGTGGATAGCTCTAAGGAAATGGACACTTAGTGGGCATTTAAATGGTGAAACAGGTGAAAGCACATTAAAAAAAAACCACCCAGCAACTCTGAATAAGCAGGATATCAATCCATGAGGGCTATTACATTCAATAGAATTCAACACATGATTTTTCTTGGCCTTTTTGGATAAGGAATTCAAACAACTGCCCACTATGCCTCATGCCTATGCCCTACATACACAGCTTATGTCTGTAAACATATTTGTCTCATCTACCTTCATCTGCTTCAGAAGAGGATGTATCCAGCACATCTCCCATTAACATTTCCCTTGGTTTCCCTCTATATTGCAAAAAATGCCCAGAACTTATACATATTAATTATTGGCCAACAAGCAAGTCCTGAATGCATAAATTATGTTAATTTTTTTCCGTATGTGCAAGTTCTTTGTTTGAAGTAAAATGTTTCCTGCCAGAGGGTCTCAAGTAAGTCTAATCCAACAGAAACAACACTTCTTAGAAAGTAGTTCAGGAAACCTTGTGCCTTAAAATCAGTTTCTAGAGCCATCCCTGGCAAATACAATTCTGCTTCATGATTTTTTTTTCCCCACAGACAGACATTTCCAGAAGTGCCTGGGACAACTTACAGGAGCTCATGTTTCATCTGACAGAGCCCTTCTCACTGCATGTTTCTGCATTCCCAGTGAGGTCCTTGTCCAACCCCTACTAAAGCCAAAGGAGTTTTTTTGCAGACTTCAGTGGCAATTGGATCAGCATTTACAGTTATTTCTTAGCCTTGTTTTATTTGGCTATTTGGAACAAGAATGAGACCACCACAGCTCTCCTGGAGAGATCATAGAATGGTAAGGTTGGAAGGGACCTCAAGGATCATCCAGTTCCAACCCCCTGCCATAGACAGGGACACCTCCCACGAGTACATGTTACTCAAGGCCTCGTCCAACCTGGCCTTGGAACACCTCCAGGGAGGGAGCATCCACAACTTCCCATGGCAACCTGAAGCTGAGCTATCATCAAATGCCATTAATTCAATTATTTTAACACCAGAAGAAATTCCAGCTAATCAAATTTTGTGCAGGGTTAGTCAATTAAGTTCATTTCCATCACCAACAACAAACTTTTCAAAAGTAAAATAAATAGAATAAAACATATTCAGAAATGTAAGAAATAAGATTCAGGCATCAATGAACACACCACTGAGTTTATTGTAAGTAATAATAATGATTTAAATAACGTGTGCTTACATACCAATTGATCTTAAGAGCTTCTGACATTGTCACAATTGCACAATTAAGTCTATATTTTCAATTACATTGTGTAGGTTTGATACTGGAAACAGCTACCATACACAGCATTAGAGGAAACTAAAATGTAGCTTTTTGTATTTAAACAGGCAGAGCTTAAGGGAGAACCTACTGTCATAAGTACATTTTGTGTTTAGATATTCACCACAGGGCATGTCTCCATTCTGAGGAGGGAGGATGCACAAATTCTGTCCTTTTTGGAGAACCATTTGGTAAGATTTGGTCACTCTAAAGTTTATTAATTTTCATTCTGCACATTTTTTATGTTGGCTTTGGAGATGGCTTCTTCTACCTTATCAGGCTTAAGTTAGTGTTGGACCACTGACATGAATAAAATTACTGCCAAATTTATACATAGAATCATAGAATGGTTTAGGTTGGAAGGGACCCCAAAGATCATCCAGTTCCAAGCCCCTGCCATAGGCAGGGACACCTTCCACTAGTACAGGACACTCAAGGCCTCATCCAACCTGGCCTTGAACACCTCCAGGGAGGGAGCATCCATAACCTCCCCAGGCAACCTGTTCCATTGTACATTTTGAGGGTCTGGCATTCCCTTTATAAACATCAAAAGAAAGTGACCAATTATCTCATGAAAATGCCCATGAATTTGATCACTAATAATACTGACAGAATTTGTCACCCACAATAACACTGCAAGTCACTGGGGGCAACAAGAGCAATGATAACTCTAAGAATTTCTATTAGACTGAAATTATTTGGAACAAAAAGTTGTGTCTCAGAAGCTGAGGATGTCCCCAAGGTCTTATTTATGTAACATATAAAAACCACTTGTTAATACATATTGTACTGGGGTCTCAGCTTATAAAGCTGGAGTTATTGCCTTGTGGTTTGTCTGGAGGTGACTTGGAAGCACAAGTAGTAACCTGGATTGCAAAGCCAGCTCCTCACTGAACTGCAGAAATTCCTTGTAACTTTGGCAAAATTAACAATTCTCAGGAGGTTCATCAGCTATAGGGAAAGTTATAGAAGTTAAAACAGCCCTGGCTGAATCCCCTCTGTATTTTATGTTCATTTTTGTCATCTCTAGACATAGCTGACATTGGCTCTTTTTTTAACAAGAAATCTCCTGAAGAATTTCTTACATATTGAATTCAACATTGAAAGGTGTCAGACTGACAGTGCTGAGAGCTAAAGAACAGATCCAGACAGACATGTAGGCATCTAACTCCCAACCTGAAACAAAGATCCATGTATTTCATGAATTTTTAAATTAAGACAGCCTCAACAGTGTGTTCTGAGCAACAATATTCTTTTCCAACCTGACAGACCTGAGGCTTTCCCATGGAGGTTGGCCTGCTGTTTTGGCTAGTGGGAGCTTGGCAGAGAACTAGCTGCTGAGCATCTTCACTATCCTTGGTTTTTCTCTAGAAAAGTCTCCTTTTCTCAAGAAGCTCACCTGGGCTGCCCTCAGCCTGCCTGAGTACTAGCATCTGTTAAAGGCAACGTCCAGAACAAAGGGAGAGGTTTGGCACATAAGGAGCAGGGACTGAGGCAAGGTAAAGCAAAACAAGGGAACTGAGACACGTCTGCATTTCACAGTCAAATCTTCACTGCTGTGAAGGAAAGTGAATAACATCTGCACTTGCCTTTGGCTCCAACATGTTAGGCATAGATACTCCTCTGTCCATTCTCATTCCAGGGACATGACCATCCGGAAGGGACTGCATCGGATACAGGTATACATCAGACACATAGGTTACACACACAGAGGGTAAAGGCACTCAAGTTGTGGTGAAAACAAAGGTGACTTTGCCCTGAGACTTCCTTCTAGTCCTAATATTTTGCCTTTTTTATATAGATCATTGGCACTACTACTGTTGACTACTTCTCTGAGCTATACAGAGGGTGCTTTAATCCTCTCTGCCGTCACAGACTTCTGTCCATGCTATGGCTGGCCATACCTCCCCACCAAACTACCAATGTCACTTCCTAGGTGGATCTGGGGACCCTAAGAGTGGTGGACCCTTTCCCATCCTAGTGACTAGGTAAGGTGACTAATATGCAGAAGTATTAATTCAGATCCACCTACTAGCAAACAAAGCACTCTTATACCCTGGCTTTCCTTTCTGTATCATTGTCTCTCTCAGCTGACAGATTATTTTCCCCTCTATGGGAAGTTTTTTCTATGAACACCAACAGAGATAGGGTAAAATGGCATGGATCTGACACAGGTACTGCCCCTAAGGAAATAATATCTTGAGCACAATAACATGGACAACTCCTCTCTCCTCCCATAATCTTATTACCTTCCCAATCATCATAATTTTGATACATCATAAACAAAGTTCCAAGTCTTTAAACCCTTAAATTGCAGTTTCCTATGGTGTGATTGTGCTGAGGAGCCAGCCAGATTCAAACCACTCTGGAAAACGCTGTGCAGACAGCACTGTGAGTAACCAGGCTTTATTTGCAAGCACGCCTTGCTGGCTTATATGTGGTACTACTGATCAGTCATCTTGCCTGGAGAGCAAATTCCAGGGCCAAACTCAGGAATTTAGTGCTCCTGGTATGGAAATAAATTGCATCTGGAAGAGACTTTTCTGTATCTCTCTGGGTCCACAATCAGCTGTCCAGAGAGGACTATTACAGATAACTGATACCAACAGACAGTGGAATTTTACAGAGTAAGTCACAGATCTGGTGTGAGCTGCCTCAAACCAGCTCTGGGGAGGTAACAAAGAGGAATCTTAGGCTGTGTCTGCTTTTTTTTTTTTTTTTTTTTGATTAGAATCTACATTGGTGATTATGTTTAAACATGCAGGAAAATCAAAGCTATTGTCTTAAGAAACCCTTCCCTGTAGCAGAAATTCAGACTTCAACAAGCAAACAGATGCATTTAGTTGTGGTGTCAGTTGATTGATGAAAACCCGTACTCTACCTGGAAATCTGGAAAGCAAGAGAGACATCTCATCAGCTTTACAGTGTAAAGAACAGGAATTAGTCACAGTCTACCAGAAAATCCTTGTGTCTTCTGGTCTGTCTGACCTTTAAAAAATCCCACCTGATTCTCTAAGGTCAGCAATCTTCCTGTTTTGAACTTAAATTGTAAAGAGGGAGGCACTCCAAGAACTGCAGCCCTTTTCACTGTGAACATGCCTCTCATTTAGGAAAAATCCAGTCACTTTGGGAATATTAAGAGACACAATCAAGTGAGTAAGAGCCAATTAAAATTTGAATGTTTAGAGCAGGATTGACCTAACTTCTACTATCAGGTCTAGATTCCTCCACAGTCTATAAAGAGACTCAAGCAGCAAGCAAAGGTGTTTGTTTATAGGGTATCTAAGAAAGCTGAGACCAATCCCAGTTTGGAGATAACTAGCCTCTCTCTCAGTTCAAACTGTTTCAAAGTATTAACTCTCAAATGTTCATAGCTTTCATAAAGAGTCAGGTTTTATTATGCAAAGACTAATATCACATCTAGCTCAAAAGTAATAATGAAAATCCTAGACAGGGCTGTAGAGTGGATGCTAATTTTCATAGAAGGAAATCTCCCTCACAGGACCCAGTACATACATATTCTTGTTAATATACATATTACCTGCCTTCTATTTGCATCTGTGCTAAAGTAGCCTCTTGGCATAAACAAGGAGCAGTTCCACACAGAAGATTTAGCAAAATGAACTCAAACTTTGTCATAGGTACTTGCAGAGGTTGAGCTAATGATTGAGTTTACCAGAGGAAGTTAAAATGCACTGAGCAAATACAGAGAAACCACATTCACAATCTTAAAACAGCAGGAATGATCAAGCATTGTAAGATGTTCAGTAATGAAGCAGCATGTCAAAAGGCTGCTCAGCCTTACCTCTAACACCACCACTCACATCCCCATAACTGTTGTACTGACCAAAATCTGTAGACACCGGCTGTAACGGAAGAGGGACATGCACATAAATCCACAGTTCATGACTTCAGAAGGGATTGGTATTTGAGTCTTCTGTTTCCCCTTCAATTCTCACAAAGTTTATTGCATTGCTTTCTTGCCTTTCTAACAATGCAGTTTGTGGGAAGGGAAATGAGGTTTTGTTTGACTTCAGATAGTCTTACCAAACTGAAAATCCCACACAGTTAATACAGAAATAAACACCATTGATAATGAGTCACATTTTGCTTCTCAAAATAAATCACCATCTCCTTACCCTGTGAAGCCCATTTTTTCCATAACCAGGGAGAGAGGAAGTTTTGGAGGCTGAAGCATGTGCTGTTGAAGATGAAGGGAAAAATCTTTTAGTGGAAAAAGCTCCATGGAAATCCAGAAGCAAGAACATTTGAGGAATCAATTTGTATAAAAACCAGAATAACTGAGCATATACATAACTAGCTGAGACACAGTGGCTTTGGGAAATGAACATTTTGGCCCCAAACTCATCACAACCTTTTAGATATTCTGTAAGCTACACACAGCTTTAACATACCATTGTGGCAGGTCATCAAGAGTGATTCTGCCAGGCTCAAAATCAAACTGGTTTCCATTAAGTTGAAAGTAAGGCTCAAGGATCAGACAACACAGCAAACTATCTTTTGACTCCTTAGCTAGAGAAAATTTTGCTGTGGATCTTACAATGGGACCATGAAAAAAGGCATGGGAATCCAAGATCAGCAGTCTGGATAGGTGGATAGGTTCCCTGTTAAGTCTCTCATGCAGGTCCATTCAATTGCATTCTTCAGTGGCACACATGATTTATGTATCATTATGCCCTCTGAACCTTTTATGAATTTCTTTTCTAACCTTCTTACTGCAACTATTATTGTACTGATGCTCCTAGCCTAGATGTGTATGACTAGGCCACTCCACTCTATGTATTCACATGCTTCAGCTTGACATTGCTATTGGTGACATCAAACATCTTCTTTCAGTCTCTGCTGTCTTCTAACTTCTCCTCTACTCAGCCCATCTGCTGTACTCATTTGTGACTGATGAAAAAATGGATTGTTAAAGTCTCTTTCATTCAGCCTTCAGTCCTGCTTTGCTTCTATACTCATTCATCCCCAATATCCAGACTGAGCTTTTTTTTTTCTTTTTTAGCTCTTTCCCTTGCTCCTAATGCATCTGCTCGCACTTCAGAGTTTTCTTGCTAATCTCACAGGTAGCATTTACATCTCACTTTCCTTTTAGTATTAACAGAACTGAAATCTGTCATCCACATTAGAAAAGTATTCTTCTTTCAGTAGTTTGGTGTCAGGCTTTATGTAACTTCATTTTCAAGGCTTCAAGTTTGAAGCATTCCAAAATCTCAGCCAAACTAGTACTTGGAGAGCTGCCCAGCACATAGTCAAGCTGACCCTCTCTAAAAGAACCAAGATGCCCATGATGGCCACTTTCACTGCCATGAAGGGTAGCACATTACCTGCAACCAGTCCAATTCTCCTTTCAGCTTACTTCCTCTCTAACATTCTGAAGGGATGTGGCATTCTTTAACTTCTTGATTCTGTTCATCCCTACTTTGTGACAAGGTCTTGCAATGATAGGACAAGGGGCAATGGGTTTAAACTTGAAGAGGGGAGATTTAAGATGGATGTTAGGATTTAAGCTAAGTTAGGATGTTAGGATTTAAACTGGATGTTCTTTACAGTGAAGGTGGTAAGACATTGGCACAGGCTGCCCATGGAGGTTGTGGCTGCTCCCTCCCTGGAGGTGTTCAAGGCCAAGTTGGACGAGGCCTTGAGTAACCTGTACTAGTGGGAGGTGTCCCTGCCTATGGCAGGGGGTTGGAACTAGATGATCCTTGAGGTCCCTTCCAACCTTACTATTCTATGATTCTATGACATGTTTTGCTACAAAGGAGAAAAGACTTAGTTTTGGTCCTTCAATACTATAATTTGGTACTGACTTCAATAGATTGGTAAGAATGGGCAGTGCTGAGCAAATTCAAACTGAGAATTTGCACTCTGGTCTGAAAATCATTATTTCTCTGTACATGGTATGACACTTCTGAGAACACAACATGGTTCAGCAGAGCTCTGTGAATCCTGCTTTCATCTGGAATGAAAGAGAAATGAGGTATCTGGGGGCATTCAACTCAGCACTTGCACCATCTTTGGACATTGTATGAGCAAGATGGACAATACAGAAATGCCCAGGGTGTGTTTTTAAATGCAGGTAAAAAGATGGCTACAGAGAAAGACTGTCTGCATAGTGGTCAATAGTACTTCTACAAGATCTTCCAAGTAAGAATGCAATTTTTGTCTATTTAAAATGTTATTTTTACCACAGAAGGGCAGGAAATGTAGAACTTGAGGTACTATTGTTGCCACCAGTAAGCAGCTTTGGGAAAGGTACCACTGATCCCACAAAAGGCAACTGATGACTTCACCAATTATCACTGCAAAAAAGGCTGGACCCATCTCCATTAAAGGAGTCCTCCAACCTGTGCTAAGGTTAATTAACCTCCCCCATAAACTCTTGAGTTGAGCAGACAGACACTAGCCCTCTAGAAATCACAGGTAGTGAGGGAGAACCACAGTCATTCTCTCCAAGGCCATAAACAGAGGCAACACACACAACAGGGAACACAAAGAAATCTTCGGCTGCTTGGCAGCTACTCTAGTGTATGACTCTAAAGAGACTCATCTCATCCCCTCTTGGCTTGAAGCACAGCTTCTGTGCTACAATGATCAGTGGATGAAGAAAGTGAAAAGAAATCCCCAGATCCTTCTCTGGAGATCTGAGAAGACCACAGACGTATAACAAAATGTGAAATGACGTCAAGAATCCAAGACACCAACTGACAGAAGCTGATTTTTGTGCTTTTGTCTGGAACAGAATACACCCAATCAGAAATGTCAGCCAAGGCCAAAACACTGGCTGTGTTTGGAATATGCAGCCCTGCTGGTAAATGTTACTGATCTTCTGTCCCTGGGAAGAGAGACTTAACAGTGACAGCAACCACCAGTCTAAGTAAAATGTGTTACTGTAATTTATAACCCAGCCTATTATTAGTGTGTGTGATGCAAAAGCACTGAATATTTTACCTCACTCCTTATGTATATTAGAAAATATCTCTCCTCAAAATTGCCTGAAAATCATCCATCTCTTATTTCTTCTATTAAAGCCTAAAGATAACACTCACCCCCGCAGCAAAACCACATGATGGAACTTCAAACACCATAATACATTGCTCCAGTTAGCACTTAAGATTTTTCAGTCTGGCATGACCATGGCATGGTATGAATAATGGCAGCAGATTCAACTCAACCCGTGACAATGAGACCACTCTTTCAGGGGAGAACATATACAGACAGATACCTACTAAGAGGTCTTCCCAGTGGTGTCTTTTCTGAGAGACTGTTTGCTACGTGTATACGTAGTGTTGTGCTGTTTTCAGGCTAATTGGAATATTTTGATGAGAGAAATCAGATAATTGGTTGTGAAAAGAAAATAATGATGAAGTCTGTATCATTCATTGGTTTGTTGAGTGGGATAAAAAGCCAAAATGTCAACTATTTGTCCCACTCTCTGTCCTGGGACGTTTCCCTGTTTGCTTCCTCTTCACTCTGCTCTAATATCTCTCCACTACCAAATAACAACTAAGCTTTGTTGACTAGTTGTTTTGGTTTCTGGCTGGGAAGGGAGATAGAAAGGGAGAAAGAGGGGGTAGCTTTGAGCTCTTTGTCTGGGAGGGAGTGACAATTAGTGTACTAATTCTAATTTGTATATAATTGTAAATACTTGTAGAGATATTGTGCATATAGAATCATAGAATGGTAAGGTTGGAAGGGACCTCAAGGATCATCTAGTTCCAACCCCCTGCCATAGGTAGGGACACCTCCCACTAGTAGAGGTTACTCAAGGCCTCATCCAACCTGGCCTTGAACACCTCCAGGGAGGGAGCATCCACAACCTTCCTGGGCAACCTGTTCCAGTGCCTCATCACACTCACTCTAAAGAACTTCCTCCTAAATATATGCTTGTAAATTTTGCTTTGCTGTAAATACAGCTTCATCTTACTTCCAAGCTGTCTGAGCTAGTCTAATTTCTCTCATTAAAATACCCCAATTAGCCTCAAACCAGCACAAATGTTCACTATTCCCTGTTCCTTGTTTGTTGATTGCCTGTGTGAATTACCTGGAGAATCATAACGACTGGCGGAAAGGGCTGACCTATCGCGACTCTCCTTTTCCATCTCTTCTTTCAATATCAATTGTCCCAGACCAGAGTTCAGCTATAAATGGCAATAAAAAAACCCCACATCAGTTAGTAGAAGTTGCTTACAGAAAACAAAAAGGGCACTTTTGGGATGGTGTTCAGAAACAGCACCAAGAGGAGTTAATAACCACCTTCATGAGCTGCTCCTCCTGCAGCTGCCGGCGTCTCTGTAGCTCTTCATCATCTTCTTCTCTTCCACTTGATCTGCGTCTCATGTCAGCTCCTGCTTCCATAAAACCACAGTACAGAGAGAGCTTTGTGTATCAGCTCAACCACAGCTTGGAGATTTCAATGCTAGTTCAAAGCACTGGTCAATTTAATTTACTGACTAAACAAAGGAGTATTTTCTTGAAGACTCAAAAGACTTCTTCATAACTCAGTGTCACCCCAACTCACTCAGATAGCCTGCCCTACGGCTGCCATCCTCCTTATAAAAATTGACAAGAAGTTAAACTGCACAAGTTCCAAACCAAGCAAGCCACAAACTGATGTAAAAGGAAAGCGCTAAGATTGATAATCTGAAGGTTTAATGGTACCAGGAACTGTATTGGTGCCTAAAAAACAAAGTTTGATTTACATTTATGCTTTAACCCAGACTTCAGAAAAGCAAATCTGAATTAACATTTGAAATGGAAAATTAAAATGCATTCATCTCCTAAATGGACACTCATATTTGGAATAAACAAGGCATTATTATTAGCTAAAATGAGGGAAACTAATTTGATCCATTGGGTAGAGCTAAAATGAAGACACATATTAGTTCCATATTTTTTTGGTGAGTAAACTTCATTTTCTCAAACATTCTTAAGAAGTAGCCCAATCTGGACACCAGGAACCTTCTTCCAACATACAGATTAAGATATTGGTGCAAGTATTTAGACAGCAGTCTATACTCCTTTGATAGTTGAGCTCATTCTAGCTCTCTAAACAAAATATGACACTCAGACAATCAGACAACAAGCCAAAACCCATGGGGCCTGTGGGCTTGGTTTGTAGTGATTAACCTTGTATGATGCCTTCTTATATTGAATAAAATATGTCCATCAGAACATTAGTTCCCAAGGCATCCTGTAGTTACTCAGGTGTAATAAAACCACCTGACAGCAAATATACAAAGCAGTTTTACTGGAAAAAAATAAAAGTTGTCATCCATTGCCTAGATACTGAAGAGGCAAAACTTCCAACAAGGGCTCCACCTCAGATGTGTGACATCATAATGTCATAATTATCCCAAGCATTGTCAGGAGAGCTTTAAATATGTAGCTGTTCCATGGTGACTGTAACGTTTGTCAGGTTGTAGTCCTACATAAAGGGCAGTTTCAAACTATTGCTGCTGCATGTGCAGGCCCTTCAGTTGACCACTGAGCTCTACCACCTTGTGGTCCCCTCTCAGCACCTGTATGGAAATCTCTTTGTGATGAAACCATATTCATTCACAGAAACCTGAAAGAGGAGACACCGCCTTCAGTGTTCCACACATGATTTCATAAATGAACCAGGCTAGATACCTTATTTTATGCTATAGGGTTGATAAAAATTAACAGAGGGGGGAAAAAACAAAAATACAAACCCAAAAATTAAAAATTATGATGTACATGATTTAAAGAAAAAACAGGACACCTGTAGTGCTACAACACAGAAGAAAAATACAAAGTTGGTTTAAACGGTAAGCCTGAAAATCAGGACTTTTTTAGCCTGTTAATTGTTGCTTTTCCATCACTGCTTCTTGCCATGAAATTAGACAGTGGTGGCAAGCAATCCTATTTTCTGTGGAGTATTTGCTACTAGCTTAGGGCTAAAAGATTAAACAGGCAAAAACTGAAAGAAGCCAGGCTTGTGTGACATCCCATTTTTTAAACAACTGCACAGAAGTTCATTTTTCTATGGGTTAAAATCTATGTGATTACTTCCAATGGCCTCCAGCAAAACCTCTTCTACTCAGTGCTATTCACAAACTTGAAATTCACAGGTGCTCAGAGGTCTCACCAGAAGAACTGCATTCTGCGGTGGACATCTGGAGTGGACACAGTCTTCACTACTTATTTTCACAGCTCCAGTATGAATCTACTTTGCTTACCAATACCTTTTAAGCCACATGACTTGTATTTCCTTTTCTTGGTTTTGCATACCTATGGCAGCAAGGGAGGGAGGACCTGGCCAATGGTCTGTTTCAATCTTTGGTATCTCGTTGGGTGCTGGTGCATGAGCAGCTGGGAACTTGGAGGACTTGATGATATCCTCGGAGGACTTGCTCTGTGCTGCCAAAGCAGCTGCATCTAAATGGCAATCAGGGAACTTAGCTATGTAATATTCTGCATCAATAAAAAGGTCTTCCTTATTCTGGAAAAATTTGCACTTTTACAAGAAGTTACTTTTCAAAAGCAAACACTTTCATATTTTGCTTTTCTAACTGCAGTTTGAAGCAATTAATGTAATTCACTTGGCAACAGATTGGAATCAAACCTTCCTCTCCTCCCTCATCCCCACCCTCAAAATACCCCAAAACAGCTTTGGGTTTTACTAGGGTTGCACAGTGTTAGAAGGATCAGGCAACAATGGGAAAATTCAGTCAGACAGCGTTAGCCAATATCTCCTAAGGACAGCTGATCATGTACTAATCTGTCTTGCCTCTAAGGCAAGAAAATAAATATTTCAGAGGAATAGCACTGACTTTAACTCTGCTGATGCTAATTATTTCTGTGAAAAGCTGCAAAACAAACAAAACAAGAAATCTGAAACAAATATGCTTATTTAACCAGCAGATCTTTATTTTCCTGCTGCATGCCCTTGCTTATTAGCATGCAGCAGTACTAAAAGCAGATGTGAATTTATTAATAAATACTAAGAACCATTCAGATCAACTTGGCAGGCAATTAGATGAATCTCACCAATAAAATATCTCAGCAGTGGAGCATCCACTTAAAATTCCAGTCTAAGTCAAAGTCTCTTAAAAGCATGTGAGGAGGTGCATTATGGCTTTCACTTCTTCACATTAGAAAAAAAAGAATTTAAAAAAACCCAATAGGATTCAGTTTATATTAAAAACAGCTTTAGCTACCTCTTATCTGCAAACTGTTTGCTCAAACCACCCTCTCTTCTATGAAACTATCATACTAAGGATTCTGGACATTTCCCTCCTCCCCCTTTTTTTCTCCTTTTTTAAACAAAAAGACATCTGTTGCAGAAGTGAAATGCTGTGTTGCTCATTCAACACGTTCAGGGTAGTTTAGGGACATCAGTGTTAGGTATCATTGTCAATGTTGAGCATTTAAGGATTAGGAAACTCTAAGCACAGTTGCAAGTATGGGGGAAGCTGGTCAGAGTTTACAAAAGCACGACTTCAAACAGTACTTACGTATTAGAATTGGTGATGTCAGTGGTTAAACATTCACATGTTAATGGGAGGTGAGAAGATACATTAAAACCATAAAAATAAACAAAAACAATGTTAAGACTTTTTCCAAAATGAGCATATGGTTTGAAACTTAAAAAAAAAAAACACCAAACAAACCAAAGACCACCAAAACCAAATCAACAACAAAACAAACAAAGAAGAGGAAACCCCTTAAGTAACACCACAGCAGTGTTAGTGGCAATGCTCACTCCTGACTGCAGGAGAGACTCCCTGGGTTATCCTGAGTCATCTCAGCTTAATGGCTCTCAGCCAACCCTTCACTTAAACCCTGTAGCACTGCTGATCTGCTGCTTAACCTTAAGTATATTTCATCAGATAAAGGCTCTGCAAAGGGATGCAAACTCAAAGTCTTTAAAAAAATGGAGCCATCCATCTTTCACCACATTACACAGAAGTAATCATACAATCATGGAATGGTTTAGCTTGGAAGGGACCTCAAAGATCATCCAGTTCCAACCCTCCACCATAGGCAGGGACACCTCTCACTAGAACAGGTCACTCAAGGCCTCATCTAATCTAGCTTTGAACACCTCAAGGGAGGGAGCATCCACAACCTTTCCAGGCAATCTGTTAGAGTGTTTCACCCAATCTCCTGTTTGAAGTTTTCTGTTCACAGTGTGAGGGAAGTGTGAACATACTCCATTGTAACAGGGATCCTGCTCTGCAGTACTAAAGACTGGCAAGGCAGTGGGCTTCTGCCATCATTTCAAACTTGCTGTAACACTGGTGCTGAAAAGACGAGAGCGCTTACACTGATGTCCAACCCAGAAGTCAAACTCCTGGAAAAACAAGTACAGCATACTACCTGAGCTGTATCACAGGGGCTTGAGAATCAAATTTGCCCTGCCAGCAATAAAGTCACCTATATTATCTTCAATAATGAAAGATTCTTATTTAAAACCACAGCTACATTTGGAATCCCAGTCTGCTAATAACACCTCCATCACTGTTGTTGAAATGAATCATTGTACTTGGAAATAAGAATGTCCCATGGAGCCCCTGGTGGAGAACAGTCCGTTGTTAATCCATTTTAACATGATTAGTACCTGTATCCTGAAAACATAATGGCACTGTAATGCTTAAGAGACAGCAAATGTTAGTTAATGGCCATTTTGCCATTAATATTAACATGGCCAACGTTTAAACCACATGATCCAAATGAAACACCATGCTTTAAAACATTATCACTCAGAAGGACATGCAAGAACAGCTGTTTCAACCTTGCACTGCTTATTTTTTATGCTTGCAAAACTTAATGATTTTGCTGGTCTGCATGGCTTTGGATGGATTTGACAGTCTAGCTTTGGAATAAAAAGGGAAAGATCATTTACCATGTTGTTTGTAGATGGGTGGTTTTCTGTAAATGTTGACACCTTGATCTGTGAAATTGAAAAACAGAAAAATGGGAATATGAAAACCACTTCAGTTGAAGATAAGGACAGTTCCAACGATACAACGATAGACAAATCAAAGGTGCGGCAGAGGAAAGAGCCAGGAAGCTATTTCCAGTATTATACAGAATCACATTATTTAAAGAAAATAAAATGCAGAAACAAGTGAAAAGTCAAAGACATGTGGTATGAAGTCCTTTGGAGCTGATTCTGTAACATGTAGATGCATCCAATTCATGAAACACTCATTCTGAACGCTCAGAAGATTAACAGTGGGATAAAAGTTAGAGAAGAAATGCGAACAAGCAAGATATCTCAATGGTGACAATGCAAGCCATTTGGGGAACACTACCCCAAATAACTTCAGTGGAAAATTGTGCTTCAGTCAGAACAGCTCAATTTTCTTTCCAACTGACTGGCTGGATTGAGCAGAGGAGAACGCAGTGAGCCTACAATTCATTTCAAAACCCAGAGAACAACACAGGTGCCTAACACTGTTCTGAACAGTCAACAACAGCTGCACTTCAGTGAGTCAAAGGGATGCTTTATGCACTGGTAACTGATAAACTACTGAGTCTCAAATCACAAGATTTTATTTCTTTTGGGTTTTTTCTATTTTTTGTTTTTTTTTAATGTAAGGTCCACCACATTTAACATTATCAACGTATATCAGAATAAAACCCAATTTCCAAACCTCTAATGCAGTAAATCCACAACATACCTCAAAAGTTATCATATTTTTACAAGTAATAACCTGACAGGAGCCAGTTTGTTCTAAGCTACCTTCCCACCCAAGACAACAGTTCATGTACTTGGCACAGCTACAAATACAAAAGTTAATCCAAAAGAAGTGCTACAGTTCAAAACTCTGTCCAAATCTTATTAGAAGACCTGAATGAGCTACTGGGAACTAGAAAATGAAGAAACCCATTTTGCTACTACGTAATGCCCAAAGAACAGTTTTCAGTTACATTCAAATGAGAGATGAAAAATGATGAGGAATGCATGCTGTGTGCTGCAGATCCAATTAAAGTGCCACAGGAGACCACTTAGTCTTGGGCATTAAGGAAAGCTAACTCTAAAAATCTACCGAAACAGTAGCAAATTTTGTTCTGCAGAACTTTACATCCTTGACTAAACAGGTAACTTCACTGCACACAGACACTGAAGTATTTCATTCTTGTTAGTGATCTGTTATGGTTACTTGACCAGCAAATAGGTATTAACATTCCAAGGGTAGTCATGCGATACTTTTGCGCACATCTAGACCAGAAAGCTGTAAGGAGGGTAAGAACACAGCTCCTTCTGTGGCTGCACTGTGCCAGCTCAAGAGGACAGCTCTTCCACCATGCTTAAGATGATCACTCAGAGCTATTCATGCAAGTGCACTTTAGCTTATGCAAGTCCAAGTGAGCCAGGTTAGTTTAAGCAGCTAAAACAGCTTACTAGAGGTAAACTAGGCCACACTGACTGCAAGGGAAGTTCCCACAGTTTATCTGTCAGATCTGAGGAAACAAGGAAGAACAGTAACTTCTGGTAGTGCAAAGGGGGACCTGATATTATAATTTAATAAAACTTTCAGCTACCACTGATGCTATCAGGAGATGTATGTCCCCAACTCTAGGGACATACAACTTCATCAAGTCCATCAAAGTCCAAGAACTTCTCATAAGCTGGAAGAACTGTGCAGCTCACTTCAAAGCAGACACTGTTCTTCATAGACAGGCCACTCTAAGACACACACATCCTTGTGGATCTGTGAGTCTCCCTGAAGACAATAAGCTATTGGACAAAACAAGCAAAGAAACATCCTCATCTGTTTTAAACAAAAAAAAAGAGAACTGTTGGGTTCAACACTGAAATAAGTCACAGCAATGGCAATGAAGATCGTACACAACTGGCTCACTGCTCAACTCTTTTCTGCACATGGACCAAAACCAACTCTTCCAAAGTTAGGAGAGCTATGCTGATGCTCAGTTGGTGCAATGGAAGGAAACAAAAATCAGGCCCTACATAGCTTATACTCAGCTCACAGGCCATCAACAGACCCTGCAAACCAAGGCATTCCACAGTGAAACACCTGACCAACAGAACAGGTACAAATCACCATGAACCACACCTCTTTTTTTAATGCGCAAACTCCTCTCAGCAAGCCCAGGAGCAGTTCCGAACCCTGAGGGTGCACCCCATGATAACAGTGTGAAAAGATGGGAGACAAGACAAAAGTTACAAAGGCTACATTCTACACTGTGACAGGACACCGAGATACAGACAGTGCCAACTCCTACCTGGAACATGGAAATGTTTAGGGGCCTGAGCGTAAGTTGGAGTGAGAGGGCGGCTGTCGGGCCGATAGGGGACAGGGGAGTTCCGACCGCTGGACGGCTCATTGCCTCCAATGAAAGAATGGAGAAAACAAAATGAGAAGAGGGAGAGCAATTAAATAAATTTAAAAATTAAAATTAAAAAAAAAAAAAAGGCAAGCCCAATCAAACCCAAACAAAACTGGTGGAATCAAAACCTCCAGGGAGAAAAGAATTGAACCAAAAATATAAATACAAACAATAACAAGAACTGGTAGCCCCGGTGACTTTTTTTTTTTCCCCTGATATTCCTGCAGAGACAAAAATTAATGTTCAGGCTGAGAGTTGAGATTTGAGCAGCTCAGACCCATTCTGACGGCATGCAGGCAGGAGCTGTGTGCTCGTAGCTGGTGATTGGGTGGGCAGCATGGAAAAGAAGAATGGAAGGTTACTTGGCAATGATTTAGTACAGAGATTGCTATTCAGAGTTACAAGTCACAAACACGGAGCATAGTAGTTGATATGCAAACCCAAAATGAAAACAACTCCCAAGCAGATAGAAGCAGATGCTGGCAGTCACTACAGTTCCCTAAACCAAAAGCATAGAGAAGCTAGGGATGGAAAATAGCTGTTGGGTCACTCGGCCCATATGAAAAGGCACACCTGTTCCTTACACACTCTTTCACTGGTTTAGTTCTCTGGTAGGAAATTTTTATATGTCAAAACAATTTGTAAAGCAAACAGCCCACCCAGTGACTGCACCTGTATCACTGGTGCCACCAGAAATCTCTGTCGATGCCAAATTCAACTTTAGTGACAATACTTCATCACTGTTCCTTCAGGAAATCCAAATCTTAGGGCTGCAAACTTAAGCTCCATTTTTCACACACAGTTTATGACATTTATTTAGGTTTACTCTTACCAATACTATTTCTTTGTCTGCTAACATTCCACCACAGCAATCCAATGGCCCTGAAAGTTCACAACTGTTTGGGTGGGAGAGCTATTGCAGAACCATGTTGGTTGATCCCTAGGCATTAAGACTCAGCAGCCAGATATCCAAATATGTGACTGTTTGCACCAAAGAAAAATGCTGCTGCCTTATACTTTGTGGCATTCTTCACAAGTAAAAACTGTCTACTTGGGTGTTTATTTAACATGGGTACAGGTGACCACAATGGTGGAAAGTAGGGCAACATCAAACTTCCATTTTTCAGGTATGTACAAGAGCTTAAAAAAACCTAGAAAAGGAAGTCAAGTACAGAAAGTCTACAAAACAACAACAACAAAAGCAACCGTAGGCATCCTTTCAGCTACAGGTTTCCTATGTCCCATTAGAGGTCCCAAAACCCAGGGGAAGGAGAAGAATCAGAAGATTTATTGACCTCTGGACTTGTCACAACAGAGGAGTCACAAGTGTATTTCAACTGTTGGGAATCTGTAGTCAAAATCTGAGCCTCTATCACCAACACTAGAAATAAAGGGAAGAGATCCACCTTCTACACCCTCACTTATCTCAGCTACATAAACACAACCAAAATATGTTCACATCCATTACAGGATGCTGGTTATTCTTGTATCTGGTATACACATAACTTGTTCAGAGAGAACTGCTAATGTTGTGTACTGCATACGGTACCAGGCAATCAGTGTGGGATCATTCCACATGAGTTGCTTTACAGATGCCTGTTGCCTTGTATTTCCTGGGGTGCCTGCACAGTCTCTCTCCTACTAATGACTCCTACTAGTACTGACAAATGACTCTCCTTTACACTTTCTGTGATAGCAGTCTCATTACTACCCAACCGCTGCAGGAGGTAATGGCATATCTACTTAGACTGTCATTAGACCATCCCTGAGGAGCCCACTTTCATAAGGAGGTTTAAGCACTTCAGAGATAGTTGCAAAATCACCCCCTGGTTTATGAAAGCAGTGCCAGCATCTGTGGAACATATGCTCACAGGAAAGCAGAGCTGCTAGACTGCCTGTACCTTCCTTCCAGGGTCTTGTGGCTGGCCTGCTTGCAGCTTTACATAAAAGCAGGGGTTGTGTGTACCCCGAATTGGGGTTGCTTGCTGTGGTTGCACAGGAATGTCTCACTTACTGTCTGGGATATGACATAACTAGTGTCAGCCTCACAAAGCAACAAAAGCACTCCACTTCAACCAGTACTGTAGGAAACACTAGTTCCCATGTGCCTGGCATGAAGTTCAGTGTGTGTGTGGGGGTTGTTAAGAGATACTGGAGTAAGTTTAACATAGAAATCAATCACTTGAGCACAGCAGCCACAGAAGTGAAATTGTGAGGTTTTTGTTTGTTTCATTCTGCTTGCTTCATCAGGTAGTTCCACTTTTCTATAACTCAGTTTGTTAGGCAAGTTCCCCTAGCAGTCAGCAATACAATTGCTTGCCTATACACAGGACAGTGTAAAGCAGATTCTCGCTGACTTCTGAAGCTTTCACCACTGGGCTGGCTATGTGGTTCACAAGCCAGGTTCACAGAACCAGGCCAAAACCCCCATATGCAATCAACACTGAGTCTTCTGTAAGCTTACAGTTTAGTTGCTCTGCTTCTAAACAAACAGGGGGAAAAGAGCTCAACAGCACCTGAAACCCTAAGTCCTTCTCAGGTTTTGTCAAACTGCCATTCCTCATCTTGTCCAGATGTGTGGCCCTTATTTCCTACACAAAACTGAAAGTCACTGAACAGTCAAAGCATGGAGGTTTTCCAGAGCAGAGCTCTCAGATGCTTCCACAAACCCCTGGAAATATTTAGCATACACAGAGAGCATTGATTTTAGAGACCTGCCTAAAGGAAGGAAAGCAGCAACCTGTAAAAATCAAGGTCCACATTCGCTATGAAATTGGGCAGATTCCTTAGAGAAATGTCTGCAAGCACAGAAAGTCACATTACTTTGGAGCTCCTTTTCCACTGAAATCTTGCAGGGGCTTTGCATATTCTTGAATGCCTCTGAAAAATTCTAGGCATGTGAGATGAAATCCTGCCTCTCAATGAGAGTTTTGTTTCTGATTTCAGTAGGGTCAGAGTTTCTTTCATTCATGGACTTGTTTTGATTCTTTCATAGCAAAAACAGTACTTTATTGAGACAAGACCAAATTCATTGGAGACTCCAAATGAGATTAAATGAAGTCTAAGATGATGCATATCACACTCCCTTCCACCCTGTTCAATATATATGTTGCATCAACAAACCCTCACTAAGATTTCACTCTTCACGGTTCTTTACATTTGGTCTTGTCTGCAAGGCTTGAGCCTCATGTAAGTAAGCATGATGTTATGTGCAAAGACACTGAAACTCAAATGTCTGTTTTTCTGGTCTGGTGTCAAAGTAACACAAGTGTAAGGTGTCATATGCCACTTCCATTATCATTATGCTGTCCAGAAATTATGTCTCTTTACTGAAACGGTTTTGGTGTGTTCCATGTTCTCTGATTCCTAAAGGAAAAAAAATCAAACCTGAAAACAACCAAACAACCCAAAATTATGTAGCTTTATAAAATCTTTCTAAACAGAATCATACTGAGTTCACCTTGATGATAAAAGCACAAGAGGCTTTGAGAAAGGCTGGCCAAATAAAAAGGAGATCGCAGGATGCCTCTTGTTTGAATCGCTGCAAATGTATCTACTACACCTAATTAACAATGCCTCGACAGTGCCATCATTCCTGTTTCAGATACTTCCACAAGAGCCTAACTCCCTAGCAGACACAGAAATGTTACTCACAAGGTAAAACAAAGCAGTTCTTTAAACTCTGAAGACAGACACTCAGAATACCCAAGGAAAACTTTCACAGGTAAGACTGTCAAGGAGTTGCATTAAATGCAGTCAGTGCGCAAATCATCTTCCTTCTCTGTCACACAGATGTAATAAAGGGATACTTGGACACGTGGTATGAAAGGAGGACAAATGAAGAACCACGTGGGAAACTCAGATGGACTTCATCAGTGGATAACAAAATACCTACTTTTGAACTTGTGTGTGAAGAGGACACACAATACAGTGTAACTGCACCTCACTCAGCACTACTCAAACGTTAAATGCCCCACTCCCCCCAACCTCTCCTAATTATATATTGGCAACCACACAGGCATTCTTATCACACTAACCTAGGCATGAAACTTAGGTCACCTTAAGAAGATGCTTCTTTCTCTCAAGTAACTACTAAAAGATTGTTCTTCCAATTCAGCCATGTGAGTTTCAAGACACAGTCACTTGCTACGTAGCCCTTCTCGACTGCACCACATCCTTGGGTGATGTACATTGTCACAGTGACATGAACTTGAGCTTCCAGCAGCTTTTCTGAGGCCTTTCCCACTGAGGCTTACAACTTTATGTAAAGTCTTCAGAAAACTGTGGGTTCTTGCAATGTCTTACACAACATAATAATACCCACTCCTTTTGGCTACAGTGCTTGTAATCCCACTTGGCCAAATTCTGTACCAGTGACTGAGATACACACCTAACCTACACACCAGTCAATTCTTTAAAATCTGAAAAGTACAGGCATGGATTCTTCTAATTTCTATGTTGAAGCTGTTTTCTCAACAGAGAAAGAATGAAAATGCCACTTGAAAGAGTGTGAGCATTAATTCAGATTTACAGCAAAGAAATGTTGAAACTGCAAGGATCATGAATTAACTGCATGCTGAAATGAGTATCAATTTTTAAGGGTCCCAATATTTTAAGCTTGAAGTGAGATTTTTTTTTTCTTTTATAGTGATGTAATAGGAAAGTTGAAAGTGTGTATTAACCAAAATCATTTAAGAAAAGGAGTGAGTAAAATTAACAATGGTGATCTGAATGCTTGAAGAGTTGTAACACCAAGATCTATTAGCATTTCTTGAGAGTTCATGGCAACAACTTCCTTACAGCTGGTTTTCCTTCTCTCCAGTTTAGGATTATCTACATTAGTCAGTAGTGCCAGAAAAGAATCTATGTTTAACTTGCTCAGTTTTCTCTTTTTGAGCTCTTGTAGATGATGCAAGATATGACCTTCTCCCCCAAAAGAAGAGATGGCACAACCAGAGGGTGCTCCAGTACAAATAAAAGCAAAACCATATTCACAGAAAGTAAGAAATAGATGTTTATTGAGCTCAATAAGCTCCTTGCAGGGCCATAATGAAAGACCCCTCCCTCAAATCAACCCATGTAAAACAATGGATTGGAAAACAGAGAAATGGCCACATCCTCAAGCAGTGCAACTCCCTGCATCTCTACTGCCTTCAGCAGAGTCTGTTGATTCTCACTAGTTGAGGAGAGGTCTAGAGGTTTTCATTTACTTTGCTGGGCAGTAATTACTGCTAATGTGATTAACAATTATTAACTTCCTTGTTGCCATTGATTCTCATATAATATTTTTTTTTCTTCTTTATTGATTGATCACTTTGCTCTCATCCAGGTAGTATTTGCAGTCAGCATTCAAATACATGTTTTAAGATTGCAGAAATGATAATTAAATTTGATGTGCTAACTGTTGCAGTGATTGCTGTGTACTGCTTTGGAAAGAAGCTAAATTAGGTACCCATAAGTTCAAGATAACAAATGGTAATGCTCTCCTCTGTATTCTGATAGGTAATTGCTTGATGACTCTTCAACTAGGGCCCTTAGAAATGACATATTTCCTCCAAAAAAAGGACATTATGTCTATTCTAACATAATTTTAGGTGTAACGGCACATTTCGAGGCATGCTCAGCTATACAGCCAACGACGACCTCATGGAGATACACCTTATTAGCTTTGACAGAATGCTAATAGATCTCCAGCCTGGAGGGTACTCCCTGGAGAGGCCTGGCTCCTTACCTTTGACATGGGGGATGAAGTGGTGTCGGAAGGGGGAGTTGGGGCGGGAGTCATGGTGAGAGGAGCTGAGACTGCTAGTGCGCAGGTATGACAACCGCTGCACACCAGTAGAGAGCAGCTCTGCAGCAGCAGGGAATCGGGGGGCAGAACAAGATGAAAACAAAGAAAAACAATAAGAGAAAGGCAGGGAAGGAGGCTTCAAGGAAGAAAAAAAGAAGGTATTGAACAATTAGGATTCTGGAAAGAAGGAAGGAGAAGAAAAAAAAAAGGTTAAAGACGTACTGAAGGGTTCATAAATGTTAGACAAAATTATAGGAAGTATTAGAAGAGAGGCTCAGATTTGAACTGCATCACTGATTCAGCATAACATTTATTGGCTTAATGAGCTTTTAATCTATGCCTTGTTACCAAAAAGTAGCCTGCCACCAGCATGCAAACATCATGAACATTGATGCTCAATTAGTTAGGAAAGCAGCTGTTTGGAAAAGGGCCCCTGCCCGAACAATTTCAGTCAAGATGCATGCAAGTCGTTTTCTATTGTTTTAAGACATTCCAAAAATGCTGCCAACAGCAGCTAGGGCACTGCAGGAGGAAAAGGCTGCAAACTTTTGCAAAACTTCTCAGCACTCCAATTTTTGAAGGACCTTATGCTGACATCAACAAAGTGGTTCAATTCTCCCTGAAGGGTCAAGCGTGAGCCAAAGAAAAGTTATCTGGGGCCACTGGGTTTATTCAGACAGATATTATTATTGGATGAGAAGTGCCATCAGGAGAAAAGAGGTAAATATATCTGTGTATTATTCAAGGTAATTACTGTTGGAAAATAATTAAGTAGCATTAACAATTACCCTGTGGCAGGGTAGCAAAGATCAAAATGAAACGTTCTACAGAGTATCATGTGAGAAACAGAAACAGGTGAGCCAAAGATGAGATCATCTGAACCGAGGCAAGTTTGAACAAATATCTTCTCAGAAAATCCTCAGGCTGTGAACTTTTGCAGATTTTACTTTTGGATCTCAACTCTGGCTTAGTCCATCTGCCCATCACAGGAGTTACATAAACAGAGATTGCTTCTGGGGAAAAGTCCTTGTCTGAGCACAGACAACAAAACTCAATCACAGTCAAGTTTGGAATCGGGCCTGGATATATTCATACCCCTGATAAAAATGGAAAAAATTCCCTCAGAATAGCCAGAATCAAGAGCCAGAAGTTTGCAGCTTTTTCATGCTTTTAAGTCTCTTTCGGTTTCAGTTGTAACATCGTCTCAGAATACAGTCACGTTGTCAGCACCAAGCTTCAGATACAATTTGCATCTGTCCCACCTCCCTTGGGTCCTTTAAATAAGGCATTCACTGACAGACACAATTAGCTGCATTCAGCCCACCCCCACTAGGAAATGGCTACAGCACAGTGGTGGCTCTATTATAAATCTTTAATTTTAAAAATGCAGCTCCTATTGTCTCTGGGCTTTTGGCATGCCAACTGCTCAGCTGTAATCACCAAGGAAGATGAAACTGCACGGTTGTATCACTTAATTCAAAAACAGAACACAAAGATTTGATTCATCACCATAAACAAAATCAGTCTTGAAAAGTCTTCAATGAACAGCCTTTAGAGATCCAAGTTAATGCAGTTTGGGTGTGGATGAGCAGTTTGGTTTCATACCTTGTTTTTCTACATGTAACCAGTCATTCTGAATGCATTTGGAACCTGAATGACTCGCACATTTGCTACGTTGTACATCACTGCTAAACCAGTAAATGAAGTTTGTGGGGTTTAGATACTCCCAGGCAACTGCCTATGGCTCTCACTAAGAAGTTTACCTTGGGAGCTATGAGTTTATGTTTTCAAAAATGATTAGGACTTTGGAGTATCTGAGGGTTTGGCTGCTGAATCTGAGATTTTATGGCTGCATCAAGCTTTAAGTGACTTCTTTTTTTTAGGAGGGAGAACTCTGCATTATCGATTTCTGTACAGTCAAGCTAGAACTTTTGTTTCCAAGGTGTGATACTTTTCCCAAATTCCAGAATGAAGCTTGTGGTTCACTGCTGCAAATTTTTGCCTCACTTTCAGAAATATGCAAAGATGAAAAATAAAAAAAAAATCAGTAACAAATCCAGGAGATCCATATTGACGATGTACGAAACACTCATCAGTCTAGTGCAAAAGACTGCATCAACCAATAACAAGAAAAGAAAAAAAAGACAGGAGATATTAGAACATACAACAATTTTTCAATCCACCAGTAAGTGACATAATAAAACCCCAACAATTTCAGCTAACCTTCCAGTGCAGTTGCCCTTACCAGGTCTGTGGAAATGCTGAGGGGATCGTGACATGGTGGGTGTGTAGCTGTGACGACTGTACACCGGAGAATTAATGGAGCCCTGACTAGTAGACCTGTGAATCATGCGATCTCGAACATCCTGATAACCCTGTAGGACAAAAGCATTCAGCAATAAATGCAAACCCATATTACACATTTTTTAGCAGCACTCTCATGAATCTGAAGATACCAGCAGAAAATACTGAGGTAATAATATCCCTTAAGTTTCCAATCTACTTCATTATTGTCGTGGGTTTAAAGAGTCGACAGGACTCTTTTTAACCTTATAGTTCCCAACCTGGGACAATTATTAATGATCTGTCCCAAAGACTCAAATCCATTTTTACAGTTTGGGTGACAGTTCGGTCTTGGAAGGTTCCAACTTTACCTGTAATTTCTATAATCATAGTTCTTCCCACATTCTGGTGAATCCATAAGGCAAGCTGCATTTGAAGTATGTCCTGAAGTGTATTGCCCAAGATACATACGCCTTCAGCTAGCAAGAAGACTTGGAGACTACCAAGAACTCAATAGCTGCAGCACAGAGCTCTCTCTGACTTAATTTACCATGTGTCTCAACTAGCTGTGTCAGAAGGTATTTAGGATCCAAAAGGTAGTTAGTATCCAAATTAGATTCTCCTTGCATCTGAAACCAGGACACATTCTTGTATAGCAAAATTTTCTTGGTTCCTGTGCAAAAGCAGACAATAAAATAGAAAACTAACCCCCCCCCACACACAAATAAACTCTGACCCTGTCTCTGAAAATCCCACAGAGCAAAGCAAACCAGCACAAGCAGGGCATGGTTGACATTAATGCACGAAGATGTACAAATCGTATTCACCTTTTTTCTTTAGCACATAGCAATGACAACTTCCATGCTGCAAATAAGCAACATTTCCATCCCTGAAATGATAATGATTTTGCAGTGGTATCTATTGTATCCTGACAAATTACTTCCCCAACCTTTCATGTTGTTGTGATGTTCAATCAACTCGCAGGGAAAAGCCAACCAAACCAAATCATAGCTAAGCTTTCTTCAAGACAAAATTGCAAATGTTATAGCAGTTAATTTTTTTAGGTGCTTAGAGCAGTATTTAAGCTCTTGTAAATCAGTTAGCTCCTGAGGCCTGAGTCTACCTGTGCCACATGATGGATGAACGCACAGAAAGTGACTTCTGCTGGACAAATGACTCTGCTTTAAAGATGACAAGTGGGTAGGAGTGGTAGCTCCATTGATTTTTGTAGAAATTGTCAATGAATACTTTGGGAGTACTCATTTGGTTTGGGAGTTATTTTTGTGAAGCTTCATGCCTTTGTGGCATACAGAGATGTGTCAGGCTGCTAACAAAATTAAGACCTGCATTTGCTGAAGTAATTCTAATCACAGCAAGATAATGCTCCTATAGGTTCCGCCAAACTTACTTCTGCAGAAGGGGTGGGTGATAATGTCCTTGGAGACTGCAAAGACACAAAAATAAGGTTACCAAAACATCACTGCATGTCCTGGGTCAGAAAATGGTAGGTTAAACATTGCTGCAAATATACTGATACATGGAAAGGTAAGACGACAGTGCAGAAATTACCCAGCTCACTGCAACACTGGAACTTGCTTTTTGCACGTTGCTCAGGAACTGGTCCATAAATCACTGAAGCAACAAAAGTTCCTGGGAGAATTTCTACAAGCCTGATTAATTCAGTCAAATATCACGTAACACATCTAATCATTGTGGTAATTAAAACATAGCTGTAGAGATCAAAATCAGAAAGAGTTATTAATTTAATAACCATGCCCGTTACAAAGAGCTCTTTAAAGTGGAAATCAAAAGTAAATAACCTTAACTCAGAGCTTTGCATGGAAAATCAGAAATACAGAAGAACTTCCAGGACGAAGCATGTTTTTCCTTCAACACATAGACTCTGGCAAAACTCTGCTTCTCCCCAAGGCCTGGTGTTTCATACTCATGCAAAGGAGACAGTAGCTGTCATCAACATTTCTTTGATATGGTCTTCTTTAAATCTCTGTGTTCTTCCACGGTTACGTAAGAGGCACAGACAGGAGTTACAAGCATGTATATGGAAAGAACTGTGCAAAGGCAGTGGGGCGATACATGCACAACACGAGGAGGAGTTTCTCTTACAGAGACAGGGAAACTGAGGCAAGAAATCTTAAACAGAGTCCTGCATAGGTTGACTGTAGGAACAAGAATAAAGGCTATGTACAATTACCAGTTAAAGTGCCCTTTAATCACAAGCCATTACGAAGCTAGAAGGGCAGGATTTCATTATTTCCTTTGTGTAGTAAAAGTCAATTATTTAATTGGCATAATAAACTGGGCAAGCAACTTTTGCTTCAAAATAAGACCACAATTAGAAAAGAACTATAAAGTCATTAAGATAACGTCTAAGATGCAAAGCTGTTGATTCTGGTCTATTGCAATAACGTACAACAGCAGTAGTGCAACACATATACAGACCTTGTGACAATAAATCACAGAAATATTCAGGTTGGAAAAGACCCTCAGGATCACCAAGTCCAACCTATATCTCTACTCTATAAGGTGCACCCTAAACCATATTCCCAAGCACCACATTCAAACAACCTTCGAACACATCCAGGTTTGGTGACTCCACTACCTCCCTTGGGAGCCCATTCCAATGCCTGACCACTCTTGCTGTGAAAAAATGTTTCCTAATGTTGAGTCTAAACCTACCCAGTCACAGTTTGAGGTCATTCCATTTGGTTCAGTCCAAAGTGACACCTTTGTTTCTTCAGTCACACACAGCACAGCTGTGAGGCCTTTCCTTTGCACACTTAGCAGAGATGAGCATATAAAATGGAGACTAGAAATCTGAGTTTTAAGTATGGATTTGCTCATAGGTCATGGAACTGAGCTGTGCATTAGCCATGTCTGCAAACATGAACTGGATTACTACTTTAACTCAGACTGAACTTTTACAATTGCAAAATATCATACCATGAAAAAAGTACCCAGCTATACATTTTGCACTGAGACCATTAACACTCATGGAGCTCGAGACACTGTAATGTACCTAATGAAAGCAGTAACTTTTTCTTTTTGGGTACAGAAGATCTCCCTTTCAGCAAGTTTCCATAAAGCTTTTTAAAACTTGCTTTTTTTTTTTCCCCCCTTTCCATCCAAACGTTGAACATCTTCAGAATTCTTGTTTTCCTGATCCTCACACCTGCACAAGTTCTATAGGGCAAATCACCATTCCATTGTAAATCTAACCATAGCAGCTATAGAAACTTTGCTCCACAGGAAAGATATCATACACTGTACTAGTGACATAGAATTATAGAATGGACTGGTTTGGAAGGGACCTCTGAAGGTCATCTGGTCCAACTCCCTCTACAGTCAGCAGGGACATTCTCAATTCGTTCAGGCTGCCCAGAGCCCTGTCGAGCCTCAGTCGGAATATCTTCAGGGATGGGGCCTCAACCACCTCCCTGGGTAACCTGTTCCAGAGCTCCACCATCTTCATGGTCAAGACCTTCTTCCTAACATCCAATCTACATCTGCTCTTCTCTAGTTTGAAGCCACTTCCCCTCCTCCTATCACCATTTGTAAACCTTTGTAAACAGTCTCTCTCCATCCTTCTTGTAGGATTCCTTCAAGTATTGGAAGGTTCCTATAAGTTCTCCCCAGAGCCTTCTCTTTTCCAAGCTGAACACCCCCAGCTCCCTCAGTCTGTCATTGTAGCAGAGGTGCTCCAACCCCCCGATCATTTTTGTGGCCTTCCTCTGGACCCGCTCCATCAGGCCCATGTCCTTCCTGTATTGAAGGCTCCAGACCTGGACCCAGTACTCCAGATGAGGTCTCACCAGAGCAGAGTAAATTGGCAGAATTGCCTCTCTGTTTTCTTCATAAAACCTGAGAGTTAATTTAAAACTTTCAATACCAGTGAAAAGAGCACACACTGTGAGGTGCATTTCCACATTTTTCTATTAGTAATTTATGTGTTCATAGAATCATAGAATCATAGAATGGTAAGGTTGGAAGGGACCTCAAGGATCATCTAGTTCCAACCCCCTGCCATAGGCAGGGACACCTCCCACTAGTACAGGTTACTCAAGGCCTCATCCAATCTGGCCTTGAACACATCCAGGGAGGGAGCAGCCACAACCTCCCTGGGCAACCTGTTCCAGTGCCTCACCACCCTTACTGTAAAGAACTTCCTCCTAACATCCAGTCTAAATCTCCCCTCTGCCAGTTTAAGCCCATTGCCCCTCGTCCTGTCATTGCAGGACCTTGTAAATAATCCTTCCCCAGCCTTCCTGTAGGCCCCCTTCAGATACTGGAAGGCTACTATCAGGTCCCCTCGAAGCCTTCTCTTCTCCAGGCTGCAGAGCCCCAACTCTCTCAGCCTGTCCTCATAGGAGAGCTGCTCCAGCCCTCTGATCATCTTTGTGGCCCTCCTCTGGACCACAAAGTTGTTGGAAATAAACTGGTTTCCATAATCTGCTGTGATTCCGTAGACATGAAGGTAATGACTACTTTAAAAAGGTATTCACAGGAATCTAAGACTGGGAAGGCATTGCAGAAAAGTAATGTGCTGAATCTACAACCAACTTCTAATGTAGTTTTACTCCATCAGTGACATAACCTGCAGCCACATTCTGCAGCAAACTTACTCTTTTATCATGCACCCATGACCTCAAACTCTGTCAAGGAATGCTTGGTTCTGATGCTTGGTTATCAGGTCTTTTAAAATCTGGTCTATGACAAAAGTTTACTCTAGTCAGTTCCAAATACACTGAGTCTGCTGAGTCAGGCTCTGCTCGCTTGCTCCCTGTGATAGCACACAGAGCAATGGATGGAAGCTGCAGCACAGCAGGTTCCACCTCAGCACAAGGGGGAAATTCTTTACTGTAAGGGTCATGGAGCACTGGCACAGGCTTCCCAGAGAGGTTGTGGAGTCTCCTTCTCTGGAGACTTTCAAGGCCTGTCTGAATGCATTCCTCTGTGACCTGAGCTAGATTGTATGGCCCTGCTTTGGTAGGGAGGTTGGACTTGACGGTGTCTTTGGGTCCCTTCCCTCTGACATCCTGTGAGAAGAAACAGCTCAGTTTCTGGTGAGAAGAAACTGGCTCAGAAATGCCAGTGGAAATATGGAGCAATGACTCCAGACAGAGAGAAGGAAAGGTCTAGCTAGAGAGCCTATTCTGACCAAATTTACAGTAAAACTACTCTGCAAGAGGCTCAATGCTCTATCACTTTGAAGGGGTTGCTCTGTTCCTTGCAGTTGTACAGGCCACTTTGTACTCTGGGAAATTCCTGCAATCAGGTGTCATTTTATAAGACAAATTCCAGCATTTCACAGTAACCTCATTCTAACTGTCAAGTAGGTAGGATGCCTGCTTCATTATGAGCATCTTTCACATTAGGAAAAATTAAAAACCAGCCTTTTCTCATTTTACAACAGCTTGTTTACTGGAAGCTGCTACATATATTCAGTGTTTTCAACAAATAGGAACAAAGAACATGCAGGTCAAATGCTGCTTTTTCATTATTTATGCAAGAGGTGTCAGAGCTGAGAAAAAACTAAGTGCAAGTCATACAGCTATGAGCTGGGCAGAAGTTACAGCACAAGAACTGGAGCAACTGACAGCTTTTGGAAATGTTATCACTAATTGAGGGTCAGGTTCTGCAGCAAAAATTTTATTTCAGATCTCATTTCTTATCTCTTCTACTTTTTAAGTAAGTCATAATGAGGAAAGATAACTAACTGTGTTTTGTTTAGCACGGTCCTCTCATATGGAGTGGGAGGGAGTTGAGTGTGTGGTTGAGACCCAGACTGAAGTGCCTGATGGAGTGAAGTCCCAGTTTCCAGCATGGCCTAGAGGAAAAGGCTCCACTGAACTCTGCTGCAGAAGGCAAGGGGAAAGCTGCTCCCCACCTGTAGTGCTAAGGATAAAGTGGTTAAAGGAGTGAAAAACACCTGACTGGGGAAGAGATTGCCTTTATAAGATTGTCGTGATGGCACAGGAGGCGCTGAGGATTAGGAAGAAATTCAGTGAAGGCAGTGAGACACTGGAACAGGTTGCCCAGGGAGGTTGTGGATGCCCTCTCCCCTAGAGGTCTTTAAGGCCAGGTCAGATGAGACCCTGAGCAACCTGGGCTAGTGGAAGGTGTCCCCGCCCATGTCATGGCAGTTGGAATTAGATGATCTTGAAGGTTCCTTCCAACTCGAACCATTCTATGTCTCTATGCTTATTAGAAGCTAAACCAACCCTTCAGGAGTTCCTGCTCTCTCCCCCTGCGTACTGCTGGCAGGTCTGTAACTACAGCGCCTGGTCCCACTAGATGGTGCTACGAGAAAACGCTGCTCATTACAAACTGCTGGGAAAAACCAAGGCTGGCATTTAACCAAACAAGAGAGGAACTTTCCCAAGTGTCTCCTTTCCATTGCAACCAAGCAGACAGTCTCATACTGCATTTTCCCCCATTCTATGCCTAAAGTATATAATTTTCTTCTAACTTTTCTCTCTGTGCTGCACAGCTCGTTTCTTTTATTTGATTAGCTTCAATGGCTCTTGCACATCTCCCTTGTACACCCAGAATTTTTATTTTAAAGTCATAGTGAAGGGCTTTTCTAATGTAAAAGCTCACACTCAAGGTTCCCTTTTATTGAACACCACCACACAGACACACTTCACAAAGAGAATGCAGGTTAAATCACTTAAAGCCTGCAAATCCCTGCCAGGACTAAACAGTCACCTCCTTTGCTATTTTAAGGACGGTGGTAACTGCTGTATGATGTACCAAGGTTGTAGTCACTCGATTACCACAGCACAAACACAAAGAGAGAGATCACTCCACCCCGGTGGGCTTGTGTTCTCATAAGGGCAAGGGAAAAGAGGAGAAACAGATACAAAGAGGTGAGGTAACTTGCCCAAGGTAACAGAAGTCAGTAGTAACAATGGGTGGAAAACCCTGATGTCCTAAAGGTGAACCTCCAGCTTCCAGATTTCTGTAGTCACCAGAAATTAACTAGATTTAATGTTGTTGAAAATATGGGGTAAGAAAACCCCAAAGGCTTTTCTTTATCTCCAGAATAAGCATAACAGAAAACAGCCTCTGTCATACTTCTTCATTAGCTTCCAATACACTGTTTTGTCAGTGAGAAGCTCCCTTTTAAGGATTAACAAATAGTTCACCTTCTCAGGGTGAGATCAATTCTTCCTCTGTGACTAAAGAGAGATTTGTGTTTGTAGAGGATTCTCTGGAATTAGTCAGGCCTGTTGGAACTGGTCAGAGGTCACTAATGCATATCTCTCTGGTTCTGAACTGGATGTCAGTTGGATTCACAACCAACATAAATTTGATGGGGAACATCTGTAACATTCTGACATGTTAATCTCTTACATTATTCTTGAGCTGGACAGGCTCCTGAGTTTCCAAGTTGCATTATAATTTAAAAGGTTAACCCTGTAACACATTTAAGAAAAAGCAAACGAGAAAAACTGAGGCAGCTCTGATCTGGGTAGAACAATTTGATAGGAAAGCTGAATACTGATCATTGATCTGGGTATCTTCAGATCACTGGTGCCCAAATGACGTACTGTACTTTCTTCTTCATCAGCTCATCTTCATTGTCAATTCAGTTACAGTCAGTGAGGTCACAGATTGCAAGGAAGTAAATTCACTTCTGTGTCCATTTAGATTGGTATTCAAAGTTTGAGTTACAGTCAGATGGTATTACACAACAAAATCTGCTTGATGATCTGCATTGGAGCCATGTAAATAGTAATTGCACCTACAGAAATACCCTTAGAAAGCTGGGGGACCCTGCAACATGAAATAGATTTTTATATACAAATATAAGAGAATAAACTTTTTTTTTCCCCCCTCTTGTTGTAGGACACAAGAATCCCTACTTAATGTCTGCAGTTTAAAATGTGAGGCAGCTCTTTCCATATACAACTAACCTGCTTTCCCAGGAAGAAGAGCACTTCATCTTGACCTAGCTCAGACTTTATCCAGTACATCTGGCAAAGTGCTCCAGAAATGTATTTCCCTTCCATATGCAAGAGGAAGCATCCCTCTGCTTTTGATGCTTTTACTGCCATGGAACATCATGACATTCCTTATAGTCTATTGTGAATATCAGTGCTCCACAGCACACCACCAAGGCTGGCTCATCTCACATTCTCAATTTTGCCATACCCTAAGACTGGGCTATCCACGTGAGCTATTAGAAAGCACACACAGGCATGTTGCAAACCTCCTCTCTGCCAGTGGCTGGGGTTAGTGTAGGTGCTTAATCATATGTTTAATTGTGCAGTTTTGCACATGAGGCATCACCATGATTGTTCCCATTAAATCCAGATCAAACAGACAAAAAGCACTGTGAACAGCAGCAGCAGCATTTAGGAGCATCGATAAGATACTGTTTGAAAAGTGGATAGAAGCGAAGCAGGCTTGGAATAAAGCAGGAAGCAGAATGAGGTGCTGGTGGGTTCATTACCTCTCCAAGACTCTGTCTCTCCTGTCTGTCCTCGTAGGCAGAAGTGTAGAATGGCTCATAAGTAATTAGGTCTGGACGTTCAATGTCATAAATGGCCTTGACTTTGGGAATGGCTGCTAAATCCTTGTAATCAAGGATTTCATTGTCTACTTTTGCCTGAAGGTCAAAGACAGAAGATAAATTAACTTACACAAATGCACTGGTAATTTCTGTTTTACACAAGTTATGATTTGTTGTCAGACTGTTGCTATGGAGAAACCCTCTTTGGCATGCTGTGTGTGAAGTGATTGCTGCTGCTTCTTGTTCAGCAGTCCTCCTCTGCAAAAGCATGTGGTGCTTCCTCAGCTTAGGAAAGAATGAACGTGGCCCATATAGATCTAACGCTAAAGATTCTTATCTCCAGTAGCGAGTTGGAAACTTCACATCTGTAAATGACTCGTTTTGTGGCCTCAGGCAAGTATTTTCACCTTTCTGCTTTTGTTTTCCTGTATGTAAAATGTGGGATAACATCAATTTAGTTTGCAGATTACAGAGACTACGAGAGGATTCCATGCAGAAGACCACAGACAGAATTTAACTAAGAACTGTGCACACAAGAGGGAATACAACTTATTACAAAGAAGTAAAAGGGCAAGGAGGACTATTTGGCAGGACTGGGCACCCAAACTCCAAACTGAAATTGTCTTATTGCACTCAACCTATACTCAAGCTTCTGTCTAAGGCATGTGTTGCTTTCTAACTGCATGCTACACAGTACTGACTACTTCTGCCACTCAAACTGCAAGGAGCTCTTGACTAGTTAAAAAAAGAAAAGAGGAAACCTGTTCCAAAGATAGATGCACCCACTAGAAAGAAGCTAGAAATGTATTTTGGAAAGCTAGTATCTCTCCTTAAGGGACCTTTAGATACAAAACAAACATACATTCTAACCCACCTAACAGAAATATATTCAACAATTACATCTGAAAATTAATATTCAAGCTGGTTTACAAATACTTTACTAGGTATTTTATTTACTCATAGCAGGCTGTTTCTATTCAGATTCAATTCCTTTCTTCCTGAGTACTAACACCTAGTATTTTCAGGTTTCAAGTGCATTTGCCTTCCCAACATCTCCTAGCAACCAAGTGGTTTCAAGAGAATTTACTCCATCTTTCCAAGGCAAATGTGACCTGGAGAAGGCCTAACCTCCTCCTGAAATTCTGTAGTTACAGAAACTACATAGTGAGAGCTTTAACAATTTACCTGCTGGAATAAAGGCATCAGCAGCAGTGTAAAAGTGATTTATTTCATCACAGAGGATTTCATGTGCAAGGAAGGGATTGGCAGCTCATTCACCAGAAGGAATACTTACATAGATAGTGTGGCCTGGAGAGCCAGGTATACTGGAACCTGGTCTGGAATAAATGCTTTCTGATGAAGTTCTTGTAGGCTGAAAAACAAAAAGTAACTATTCAGAGCAACCTGAAATCATTAGCATTGGGGATTTGGGGTTTAAGTGAAGAAATCTGCATACATCTTGAAATAAACTGAAATTAGGAAAAAAAAAAATGTCAACACAGATGCAAGCATTCTGGCAAATTCCACAATCTTGTGAGACAAATGGGCTTTTTGGGGTTTGGTTTGGTTGTTTTGTTTTTGGTGGGGGAAGGAGTGCTGTGAGAGGGGAAAGATGTTTTCTAAATCATACAATGTAAAAGACTGACAACGATAATGAACAAAATCAAACAACACCTGCCAGAGACAGTGCAAGGAGCCATACAAAGTACAATCCAGGATAGTCCTGCTGGCCATTTTATCAAAACGTTAGTTGACAAAGAGCAGTTCAGCAGACAAAACTGTTGAGAGGAGCACAGCACACATTATCACTCTCCAGATGTTCAATCACTGGATTTCCATTATGAATACAAGTTGAATTCAGTCTAAGTAGGAGGATCAGAGATCCTTGGCTTGGAGCTGTCTCCTACATCTGCAGCACAGTCTAGATGCAAGATGAAAGCTAAAGTGTTGATTGAAATGTCATGATTCCCCCTACTGCAAAAGTCCTGATGTTTAATGACAATGTCAAACTGAAATCCATGTGAACAATCACATCCCTACAGAGCAAGTGTTGTCACACATTGAGGAGATTTTCAACACCCCATCAGAACTAAACAGGCCCTGAATCCCTGGGGAGGGGGGGAGGTTTTGTGAGAGGAGACAAAATAATTTAGCACTCAGAATGTGAATGAACTTGAAAAACATCTACTCAAATTAAGAGTCACCCAGGCTACTGTAGCAATTACTCCTCAACTTGGCATGCAGCAGATACAAAAAGGTAGTTGATGATACTGCAACTGAGAAACCATGAATGACTTTTGCTCCTTAATTGACTGCAAAGAACCAAATACTATCTCCGAGCAGTGAGTGCTTCAGCAGATGACTCTGCTGACTCTGTGCAGGGGGATACTTCAAAGTCACTGAAAATTAAATCTTGGCAAACAGTCCTTACCTCCTCAACTTTTGACATTGACCTAAGGGACCTTCAGGCACACACTGAACATAAACAAGGTTTGACAGCCTGGCTTGTTGACTTTTCTTAGGAATTACTGAGTGAACACAACGAGGCTACTGGGCTTTTCTTATCTCTCAGCATACATTTCCTGAAAGGATCCTTCTACAGATCTCAGAGCCTTTCTACTTTTTCTTTCATAGCCAGGAAAGCTATTGGAAGCATCCATGTATAAAAATGTTGAAGACTAGTTGTGGGTCACAGCAGGCTTTCTTTGATTTCACCTGTGGAAATGAAATCACCACATTCAAGGAGTGTCAGAGGAATAAAAGGCTTTGAACATACTCCTCCAATAAACTTGAAGATTCAGATCAAAGGGAGAGCAGATGCGGCCATGGACTGACACAGTCACAAATCCTCTCCAGAGCATGTCCAAAAAGACTTTCTCACGTGGACCTTTATGTGTTTCTTTCCTCTCTGTAGCTACAAATTCCCAATACATCCCACAAAGGCACAGAAATTTTTCATCTGCCCTTTGGCTCCTCCCCATGATGCAATCAAAGCAAAAAAAAAAAAAAAAAGCAACAACGACCACTTGTTCATGGAAACGGTACAAGAATGAAACTGGAAAATCTGGCTGTTGAGAAACCCTCGATTCCCCCTTCCATCCTGACATTTTAAACTCCTGCCTGAGCACAGACACATGGAGCATGTTGTTGCAGTTGCTATGGAAAACAATTGTTTTCATTACGACATAGTGAACAGCATTAAGTAATTGAGGTACTGTTAGGGGTGTCTGTTACCTTTGGCTTTTGGCAGACATCCTTTAAGAGTTTTGTCTGCTCAATTCTCTGGTGTAGGAAAATGTGTTAGAGGCAGCTATGGCTTCTTTCCACCTCACAGGCCCCTTGAGCTGCTCTTCACTCTGGATCTTTTACAATTGCTTTAGAAAATGAGAAAGTCTCAGCCTTTGGACCATCTTCTTAGTGTCATCTCTTAGTGTGACTGCTAAAACTATTTTCAGCAAAGTAAAAAAACCATTTGTATTTATCCCTTCAGTGAAGAGACACCTTAACACGATAGTTTCAGCCACATCCTGCCAGGAACTTTCTTAGGTGCTCCTAGCCCTGGAGTAGCTGAGCTGTTGTCACATGGACAGGTAAGTTGTAGCTCCTATTCCTTGTTTCCTCCAAGTTTTTCATTACCATCCCATTAATACATCAGATATGATGCCCTTTAGTTTTCTATTTTCTGTCACTCTTCCCCCATGTATCAATTTTCCTTCCACCTACTGCAAAGCTCCACATCACCCAGGCAGGGTACCACCCCACCAGTCACTGCCTGAGCACACACCATTCCCCTCCTGAGGAATCCAAGCAGACCTGGAACTCTGCAACTCTCTCTGCTCCCAAGTCCTGCACCTTCCTGAAGTTTACAACATACCTTTGAAGACAGTGCACGAAAATGAAGACTTACACATCTTCTCTTACCCTTCCTGCCTCACTATGCTCTGTTTCTGGTTTTGAATTACTCAGGCTGCTTCCAACACAGATGGCTATTTCCTACTCTGCTGCTCCCATATGGTCTGGAATGCTTCATGGCTTTGCATTTTCTCCTAAAGACAACTGAATTGCAATTAAATACACTTCTGCTGCTTGCTTTAACAAATACACTCTAAATAGAGAATCACAGAATGGTAAGGTTGGAAGGGACCTCAAAGATCATCCAGTTCCAACCCCCTGCCATAGGCAGGGACACCTCCCACTGGTACAGGTCACTCAAGGCCTCCTCCAACCTGGCCTTCAACACCTCCAGGGAGGGAGCAGCCACAACCTCCCTGGGCAACCTGTGCCAGTGTCTCACCACCCTCACTGCAAAGAACTTCCTCCTAACATCCAGTCTAAATCTCCCCTCTGCCAGTTTAAACCCATTGCCCCATGTCCTGTCATTACAAGACCTTGTAAATAGTCCCTCCCCAGCCTTCCTGTAGGCCCCCTTCAGATACTGGAAGGTTACTCTAAGGTCTCCTCAAAGCCTTCTGTTCTCCAGGCTGAATAGCCCCAACTCTTGTACCCTGTCCTCACAGGAGAGCTGTTGCAGCCCTCTGATCATCTTCGTGGCCTCTTCTGGACCTTCTCCAACTGTTCCATGTCCTAATACTCCTTGATATAAGCTGTTCCTCCAGCATACTTTTAGTTGCTATGAGTGGTTCCTCTCCTAACAGACCTATAATGCCCCTGACTGCAAACGTGTGTCAGGATATGGCTTTTATTAGATGGTACATTGCATCTTCATTAGCAGTTGAGAATCCCTGGCCCCGTGTACCACTGTTTAATATATAACACATGGTAAGACACACATTTCTATTGATGTAACTGCAAGGGAGTGTAAGTAAAGTCCACCCTAGAGGAGAGCTGACCAGAGCACAGGTGTAACAGGAAAAGCAGTTGTCTTTGATTTAACCTTTAACCATCAGTGCAGGTATCATGTGAGCATCTCTTGCACACAATACTGGAAGAAGACAGGTAAAGAAATTAGAGAAAACACACTTTAAAATGAATGCATTAATTTAGGCTATCTCCTATCATGATAGTCCTGTGACAATTGCTCTACAGTCTCAGCAATAAAACAAGTTGAGCTGCTTTGGAAGACTCTTTCTATGATGGTTCTTGTTTTTGAAGGATGTAAATACAGCTTTTCATAATGCCATCTTGGTGCAAAGAAATTTAAAGCAAATTTCTATGATGAACTGGAACTGATCTTTTCCTCTTCTGGTACATGGATTCTCTCCATATTTTCTGACAGTACAGAAATCAATTGGTTTTTCCCCTCTTCCACTCCAGCAGATGTCACAGCAGTAAATATATCAATATGGCATGTCTACATCAAATATAGGAAGTCTAAAAAAAAGTCTATATCAAATATAGGAAGTCTATAAAAAAAAACCCAAAAAACCCAACAGACCAACATAAATTCATGCATGTCACTAAAGGAGCCAAAGGAAAGATCCACATCACAAAGCATCTAATGTATCTGCAAGGCTTCTCAGTATTTCCCACTTTATCACAGACTTCTTATTTTTGTGCTTTTGTTCTTCATTCCATGCATTTGTCTTCAATGCAAAAGTTCTTTACCAGTCTTCATTTGAGGACTGGCAGAGGCAACACCAACTGTCATGCTCATCCTATTAGGTTGACTGTGAATTTCAGTGCTCAGTTCTATCACCCATGCATACGCCCCAAACTGATTAAGCTGCTCTTTTTATATCAGATTGCAAAGCTTAAGATCTTCATCTGCATTTACCTCAGTTTGTCATGTCATCATGCATGGTACATCAGCTAAATATCTTCCTTAAAAAAAAAAAAAAAAAAAATCTACATTTGAGCCACTCACATCACCCAGATGCTGCTACAATGTGGTGGCTCTGGCTTTCTCAAGTACAGATGTTCAGAACCATGCTCTACAAAAACTTACAAGTGCAGGCAACCAGATCACAAGTGATCCCCAGAACATCTGGCCAACTGGATGCACTACTGTTTAACAAAGGCATGGCATTATTGACAGTACCTGCCTTAATTTTTTGATAGAGTTCATTATGCAAGGCGGTGATAATAGCTGCAGAAGAACGAATATGGTTTCACTTAATAACATTTAACAGTACAGCTTAAGCAAACTTGCTGAAACTCAGAAGCTACTTTAAGTAAAGCATGTTTATAAATGGACTAACAGAAGATTAGGGTGTAATTTATTCTACTAAGCAGACACAATTTTGAAACAGCAAGGAGTTTGGCTTTCCCAGTACAATGCTTGCTACTCTGACTACCTGCTTCAGCAACTGCAAGGTTTTGCAGTTGTTTAGGACTTGGAACCAGGGCTCATTAAACACAGGCTTCCCATGGATTTCAGTAACTGCCAATGGCTGTGTACAAGATCAGTAAAGCACCTCAGTGTTACAGCATTCACTGTGCCAGTCTACTAGTTTAACTGTACCCCTTTTACAAGAGTGTTTCTTTCAAATGCATGCACTCTTTATTTCTCTGCCTTAAACAAAAAAAAGTCTATGCTGTATATGCACCAAGACAAAACTAGTGAACAAGTTTAGGTTGAACTCACACACCCACACATTAATAGGTTACAATTAAGTTCTCCTTTCGTAGAAACAAAGGCCAGGGCAGAGAATGAATTTTAAGCACATGATTATTGAAGGCATGTTGCTACTAAACTTCTACAAGAATACTCATGCAAACATAGCCTTCACTGAGAGTAAAGAGGAAAGCAGGAGAAAATAAAGTGGGAATTCCAGAACGCAATGAATTCAACACCAAACATCTCAGAGGAGTCACAGGATTTCACCCTACAATTTTCATGTTGATGAAAACCTTTGGCCCATGTTTAGAGCAAAAATTATGATATGATACTAGTGATAGCATCTTTGTGTCTACACTGCAGAAGAGCACTTGAAGCCAAAATCTGCCTTGAATGATACTTTGTATAATCAGCAGGCAAGTCTAAATAGAGTTTAGTACTGACCAAATCTACACAAGAGGATGTCCATCTGACCCTAAGCTACTTGTATCGTTCGCAGTCTACAAAGCAAGAAACGTACATATTTGATTTTGATACAGGCTGCTCCTGCTTTGCCTTACATATTTTTCCAATACAGTGGATAGGATTTGCTTTCACACTCCTAAGGCTCCTGGATTTCATCATCAGAGACTCATGCATGCTAAGCTGAACACAAAAGGCCACTACACTGGCTAAAAAAATGAGTGAGAGTCCCAGTTTGCTGTTCTCAGATTCCAGCATTTGATTCCATCAATCCTAGGACTGCAGAGACATTGCCTTCCTTAGGACCACTGACAACACACCTTTATAGTTGTATTTTGCTGATGCATATTTCTGTAGCAGCATTCAAGAGTGGTTAATGCTTTACAACATCTGAATTAACTGATGGAAGTAGTGTGCAGAACCAAAGGCACAGGGCTTGCATCACCTCCTGGATCACAGCACTGGATTCAACCACCTAACATTCTCCTCCAGCTTGCATCTAACACAAAAATCCTGCCCCAGCTGACATCATAACTAGGACTGCTTTGCAATTAGAGATGTGAAGGCAGCACGAGCAGACACAATGGAAATCCAGTAGCACAGACTCTGTCAGCTTGTCTGCCCACTGCTAGTCAGTGCAGAGTCCATACCAGCACATTCTTGTTATCAGGTGAAAGCTACCTCAGGTGCCTGCATGCAGCACAGCCACATGTACCCCAATAGCAGACATGACTGGTAAGTAAGCACTGCCCTGAAGGAGAAAAAAAATGGAATTAGGTGGTGTTTGTAGATGTAAAGCAAACTCAAGGAAGTCTGAAAGTAAAACGGGACCTTCCAACCCAGATGTGGATGTGCCCCAGATGAGAGAGAGGAAAATGCTCTCGGCAGTACATGGAACATGCTGTAACCAGAAATTTTGTAAATATATTATCAGAGAATGAACCAGGTTGGAAGAGACCTCCAAGATCATCCAGTCCAACCTATCACCCAGTCCTAGCCAATCAATTAGAACATGGCACTAAGTGCCTCATCCAGTGTTTTCTTGAACACCTCCACCTCCCTGAGCAGCCCATTCCAATGCCAATCACTCTCTCTGTCAAAAACTTCCTCCTAATATTCAGCCTAGACCTCCTCTGGCACAACTTGAGTCTGTGTCCCCTTGATTCTCTTGCTGGGTGCATGGCAGAAGAGACTGACCTTCACCTGGCTACAATCTCCTTTCAGGTAGTTGTAGACAGTAATGAGGTCTGCCCTGAGCCTCCTCTTCTGCAGGCTGCACACCCCCAGCTCCCTCAGCCTCTCCTCACAGGGCTGTGCACCAGGCCCCTCACCAGCTTTGTTGCCCTTCTCTGAACTCATTCCAGTACCTCAACATCTCTCTTGAATTGAGGGGCTCAGACCCAACAGGAAGTATTCATGTGTAGGTGGTCAGTACATATTAAAAAGGAACTGATTTAACTAACAACATTTTGTTTTTTTCTTAAAAAGCATGAGGCATTGCTCATGAAAAACTACTGCTTTTTAACCATCACTTTAAAGTCAGATGCCTTTCACCATCTTAACTTCCTTTGCATTTTTTGTTTTAGAACACAAAACTTTCTGTAACACTGGGAAGAACAATACTACAGGTGCCCCGTCCCCCCCAAGCTCATTTGAATTTTAATTAAAATTAATTTTAATAATTTCATTAAACAAAATTAAAAGAAAAAAAAAAGAAAAAAAGAAAAGAAAAGTGAGAATTAACAAACAACACTGCATTACATGATGCAAAACACAGCATCAGCGCCCATGGTGGCAAGTGAGAGCGAGGAAGCTGTGCGGCAGCAGCAGCAGCAAGCGCAGCGAGTGACAAGAATGAAGAATCTTCTCAGTAAAGAAGACCATTCTCAACACTATGAAAACACAACAGCAAACCTCTGCAGAGCGTGGCCTGCGCAGAACCAGACTCTTTGGATAAAAGAACTCAGATGAGGAATGCTGTCATGAAACACAAAAGGGAAAAATGAGTGAAAGGAAAGCAGTTTCCCCAGCTCAGTGGTTAAGCTCTTTTTTTTTTTTCCCCCCCAATCAAGTTACTAATATCTACTTTGCTAGATATTAATCAGCCCCATATAATGTCTGTATTACTTAATGATCCCTGCAGAATTATGAACAGCCAGACAGTAGTGAAAAAGGTCCTCAAGCGATGTGTAGTTTTGTAACATACATATGGTTGCTTTATTTTTTCTATTTGTTTGGGCTTTGTAATCCTCCACAAACATCCAGCGGAAGGAAGAAGACCTAAAGCAACCATTGTTGTATGAACTGCCTCTCAGATCTTGACCAGCTTGAGTGCTGATCAGTTTATATCACAATTCAGTTACTGAGAGAGAACAGAGTTTGCTGAAAAATTCCAAAGTTACTTCAATGATAAAAGGGCTTTTGGTTTTGTTTTGCTCTACAGGGAAAGGAAACCCACCAGAGCAAACTGGCCACGTCACTGGCTTTTTGCAGAATCACCAGAAAATCTAGGCCTGAGCCTGGAAGTGGCTATATATCATCTATCTGTCAACTCACAAATTTGTCATTTGGCACATGTTTGACAACTCACAGATTCCAACCGTCATATCTCACCTAAATGTACGTTAGAAGAAACTGAAAGCCTGAGTACAGTTCACAATTTGGTGGTGACATACTCAAACAGCACACAGTGCCTCTAATTCCATTAGCAGCTGTACCTACCTGTTTGCTACTGCCTTCACTTGAGTCAGCAGAATCAAGGTGAACTCAAACTGATTTTAAACAAAGGTACCTGACTTTGCACTGGAGTAGACAGAGTCTATTCACCACGTACAGCTGAAGCTAAAAATTCTCCACCTGTCCAGTTAGCTTTAGCTCAGTGCATCTGTCAATGCCTTTGAAAGACATTAAGCCTCTGCACAGAAGCTTTCATCTAGGAACAAGGGGACCTTGGATAGCTGTGCCATGACATTTCTCAGATGTTCCCTCAACACGCATTCTTTTCGGTTCACTTCATTCTCCTTTAAGAACCCACTTAGGCACAATCTTGTGGGTGCTTGAATTCATTTACTTCACTCACTTCAATTAAAATTAGCTGAGGGAGAAGGTAGTTGACGTATTTGAATGTATGACAGAAAAAGGAAAATGTTTCAAGAGGATTTTGGCCATTTCCACAGGGAATGGAAATCAGCCAACTGATTCAAAGGGTCAGCTGGAGCAGGTTATTAAGGGCTGCAACCTAGTCAGGAGTGCTTTGGCAAGATTCTGGGGTTCAAATGAAAGGGAGGTATTGTACCCCAGTCAGTTGCTACAAAACACAAAGCATTCTGACACTCCAGCAGGGCCAAAACACTGCCTTACATTCCAATTGTTGAATGAAGAAAAAAATTCAGTCCAGCACAATTTTCCACTTTTCTTGTGGAAAGTCATGACAGAACAATGTGTAAACACTGGATGGTATCTACAGAGATGTTTGACCACGCTAGATCACATGCCTATCTAGGGCCAGTGTCTGTACTATCAGTACAGCCCACACTAACATCAGCTCTGCTCAACAAGAGTTTATCTACATATTACCTAAGACCCCCATAAGCTCTCTCTGGGGAATGTTTCACAGACCACTGCACCTGAATAAATGCTAAAAAATGTGGCTTCCTGTGAAGGAGCCACAGGACATCCGAGGTATCTCCATGCCAGCACCTCTTAAGTTTCCTTGTCTGAAAGACATTTTGTTCACACACAGTCTCTAATATTCATATCCAGAAAAAAATAGCAAAGTTCAAAGGACCAAATGAGTCATCAAAATGAGTAAATTGTTCAGAAGATGAATTAGTGAATGTGGGCTTAGAATTGCCTGGTGCATGCAAAAAGCCAGGCTCCAGCATTTATGAGTGCAGCATTATTGCCATCACGGATTTGATCCAGAAAGTTTGTCTGGATATGCTGAGGTGACTCCAAGGCTAACTGCAGCTCTTCTTGGCATTCAAATTAGGGTCATTTTAGGTTGAGATTTATTTGGATGGTGAAGGAAGAAGAGTTCATATTTTCTAAATGCTGTAAATAACCACACAGAAGAGGGGACAGCTATAAAGCAATTATACATATGTGCAAAAATACTGCAAGAGATCATAGCATTTGCCCTGTTCACATTTTCTCTTTCAGATTCTCTCTCACAATAATTGAGATATGAAATGAAGTGTCTTAGAGACTTTGCCATGTCTGTATGTCAGTAAATGACACTATCTTTAAGGCAATGCACTGAGACAGTTATGTGAAGGTGGTGAACCTAAAAATCAGAGCAATACCTCTGAAGTGCCTCCACTGTTTATTCTGCCATGACAGCTATGCGAAAAAAACATGGAGAAAGTCACTCTTTTAAAAACAACATTCAGTTACTGTGTGCAAAAAAATTGTCTGGTGTGTCACTGCCACCAATTCAGCTTACCCGTAGCTTATCTTCTGTCTTAGTAGATTGCTTACAGTCGGGGTGCCAGACAGTGGAGCCTGAAGGAGGAGGAGAAAAAAAAAACCAACAAACCACATTTACTCAGAGCAGAGCAGATGACTTCTGGTCATGAGGAGTCAGTTATTAAAGAGAATCCCTTCAACTGGATCAGATGGTGAATCTGTATGAGTTATACAAGTAATTAAATTCTAGCTCATGAGAAAGACAAATGCAACAAGAAAAAAAGTAATTCAAATACTTGGCCCATCTACAGCAGCCTCTTCCTGAGGCTGTCAAAACACTCTGCACACATTCTTAATTAAAACTCAAACAGCCTCAAGCAGCAAAGGAATCAGTAAGCACCAGCTGGAGGAACTGAAAGCAAGTGTTCCTCTGGGCAGGACAGAGGGTAAGAGCAAAAGATCTGGGCCATGGTTACCTGATCTGTTTTCCTTTCCTATATTGCAACACACATAAAAAGGAAATTTTAAATCCATTAATATTGGGAAAGTCTTATGACTTCCTTGAGCAATAGGTCTCATATTTAGTTACTGTGAAGTATTACCCTTTGCCCTGCAATTATGCAAAATGCAACAAGGCAGCAAAATCAGGGTTGTATTTCCCCACTGTACTAAGCTAGAGAATCCAGTGTGACACAGGGAGTAGGATGCAGCATGTGGAAGAGCAGAGTGTACCATGGCACACACATCATTTCTGCTCCTTGCTTGAAAGGGTTGGTATGTGTTGAGCTGGCCTTTCCACATGGCACGTTCCAGATACATATGCTGCTAAAAAAGGAAAAGCCTCTACTCTTTGTGTCCCAAAATATGGAATGCTCTCTTATGCTGTAAAAATGGAAATACACAGTTGTCCCCAAGGGCTGAGCAGTGGTCAGCTGTAAGGAGCACTTCCACCCCATTTTACACAATCACAGAACATTAGAGGTTGGAAGGGACCACCAGAGATCAAGTCCAACCCACCTGCCAAGGCAGGATCCCCAAGGGTAGTTCATACAGGAATGTTTCCAAGCAGGTTTACAAAGTCTCCAGAGAGACAGACTCCACAACCACTCTGGGCAGCTTGTTCCAGTGCTCTGTCACCTTCACTGTGAAGAAGTTTCTCCTCACGTTGAGGTGAAACCTCCTCTGTTCCAGTTTGTAGCTGTTGCTCCTTGTCTTATTGCTGCTGACCACCAAAAAGAGATTGGCTCCATCCATTTGACATCAACTCCTCAGATATTTGTACACACTGATCAGATCTCCTCTCAGTCTTTTCTTCTCCAGACTAAATTCAGCTGTCATTTGTTACGAAGTGTGCTCACTGCTGGGAAACTGCTAGCAGGTATTAGTCGAGTTAGAATGCAGCAGAAGCTGAAGACGATTTTTAATGCTGCAGTCAGATTCAGGCTTTATTGCAGTTACAGCAAAGCCAGCACAGAGCCTTGTCTCGCTCTGCAGGGGAGGAACATTGCCTCTCCACTCTGCCCACAAAGGAACACAACAGCCAAGTCCAGCTCTCCTGCTGGTTATTAGCTCAAGCAGTCAAATGAAACCCCCACCATCAGAACCCCAGAGAGGTACAGGTCAGGGGCCCTGGAAATGTTGATCTGATGAGCCCTTACACACTCGGTATGGAAGTAAAAAACCAGCAGGATTGATTTAACTTCCCTGGGGCACACAGTACAACCATCATCAGGAGGCTGGAGAGAATGCTGCGACTCAGATCAAGGGTCTGAGATGTTTGGCTTTGAGTCTAAGCCGAGGAAGAAGAAACTGTGCATTTGGCAGAGGGAGGTGATCAGACAAGGGAGAGAAGGGCACCAACAGCTTTCTCCATAAACAAAGAGCACCTCAGAGCCAGGGCCCCACAGAGCCTGTGAGATCAGGAGAGAACCATGCCCAGCACATTTGCTCAGGTCAGACAGAGCCAGGCACTCAGGAGGGAGGACGTTCTTGTTACAAGGCCAATGAGCTAAGATTCAGAAGGCTGAGGTTCAACTCTCAAATTCAGTTGCAAGCTTCCTGTGTGTCTCAGAAAAAAATGTTCTCTGTTGCTCTGGACCTCGGTTTCTTTTTTTACTAAACTATCCCCACCACCAAAGAAAAAGCTGTCACTGCCCTTTTGGTCAGCATTTCACTCAAACTGGCACAATTTTAGGAATACCCTGGGAGAATGTTGCAGCTCTGAAGATATACTGTGATCATCAAGAGAGTCCAGATGTCATTTTCACAGTGAAAATTAGCTAATAGCTGCTAAATGTAAACGTTGTTATCTTCACAGAATCATAGAATGGTAATGTTGGAAGTGACCTCAAAGATCATCCAGTTTCAAGCCCCTGCCATAGGCAGGGACACCTCCCACTAGTACAGCTCACTCAAGGACTCCTCCAACCTGGCCTTGAACTCCTCCAGGGAGGGAGCAGCCACAACCTCCCTGGGCAACTTGTGCCAGTGCCTCACCACCCTCACTGCAAAGAACTTCCTCCTAACATCCAGTCTAAATCTCACCTCTGCCAGTTTAAACCCATTGGCCCTTGTCCTGGCATTGCAAGACCTTGTAAATAGTCCCTCCCTAGCCTTCCTGTACGCCCCCTTCAGATACTGGAAGGTTACTATCAGGTCCCCTCAAAGCCTTCTCTTCTCCAGGCTGCACAGCCCCAACTCTCTCAGCCTGTCCTCACAGCACAGCTGCTGCAGCCCTCTGAGCAATTTCGTGGCCTCCTCTGGACCCGCTCCAACACTTCCATGTCCTTCCTGTGCTGGGGGCTCCAGAACTGCACACAGTACTCCAGGTGGGGTCTGATGAGAGCAGAGTATAGGGGGAGAATCACCAAGCACGCCCGCTCTATTTTGAAGTCCTTGGAACAAAGCAAATTCTCAAGTATCATTCCTCTTTTTCCTACAGGAACCATTATTCTCAAGGTTAACATATGTTTTGTTTGCTTACTTGGCAGACATCACCCAACATGTCCATTTCTTCAGCTTTGTATCTTGCACCTATCATTGTTTCAATATCCACTTCTCTAAGTATCAGTAAGTTGGGTTGTTAATTACACATCAAGTAAGGCTGGAAGCCTGTGTGAGAATGAAGTGAAGAATCCCTCTAAATGCTAAGCAACATCCTAGCTCACTAATGGTCTTCTGAGACACTCCATGTAATAATGTATCACTAGGAGGACAATGGGAAAGAGAAGGTGTCTGATGATGCTTCATTTTCCTGTGTTGGAGCAAGGCAAAGCCAGGGTGCTTCTGCTAGGATTATTTGAACCATCCTTAACATAAAGCCCCAAAACAGACAGCTGTTTTCCCCTCTTGTTCTCCTTTTGCAGGTTTCCTACACACTTCTAATGCAAGTAGCCACCACAAACCTGCTAAACTCCTGTTTTACCAAGCAATACCAACAAGGTGCTTTCACCCAGGGGTGAGATGGAAGCTGCCTATTTTCATATATTTTATCACTAATGTGATTTAGATTCCAGCTTCAGTGTTGTGGTGTTGCATTTTTATTTCAGAGAAATACTTGGAATGTTGTTATTCTGCACCCCAGGGTAAACAATTTGGATTAAGTCAGGATATACATTTCAGTTGAGAGCTTTGCACAGGAAAGGCTTTTAGGTCCCTTACACTTAAAAGAATGCTCAATTCAGCAAGGAAAGCTTTGGCAGGACAGTCTGGAGCACACTCAGTAATAACATTATTTAGTCAGAAAACAGTTTGTGAGCAATAAAGCAATGCAACCTGGCCTGCTCCTCCTCTGGGACAGAGTGAGCATGAAGAATGTAATTCAGAAACACAGAAAGGGAGATACAGCCTAGAAGAGAGCGTTGGTAGATCAAAGAGCCTGGTGTGTCTCTCTCCCCTACACTTTCCTATTATCTCAATCTGGCTGAGACAAAATGTAGCTTGTTTAAGCAGAAGCAGTAGCTTCTGTCTTGGATCTGCAGAAACTTAGCACTGTTGCCTATCCCACTGTCTGCTAGACTGGTGCAAACAGCATCAGCAGCAAACAGGTTAACAAGGGATGAACCAGTAGTCATCTCGAACTCTGTCTGTACTTTATGGTAGATACTGTGATGTGAGGAAACCAAGAAGACTACCAGATGTCAGACATGGTGACTGCTCTCCTATTTGCCATCAGACATCAGTATTTCCTGCCCCACCCTCCTTCAGCCTCTCCTGGCTCCTGCAATGAAGAGCAGTTGCACTGATTTGTTATCGAGTGCACAGCTGGACTAAGATGTCTAAGGAATAAAGTCAGTGAGAGATGAGAGAGATGGGACTTCAAGGGAGGACAAACTACAAACCAGCACAAGTTAGCTTCAAAGGAATTCTTTAACAATCTTATCTTAATTTTGGAATTCCTCCAGAAGGAATCCCTCCTCAGCATTTCAAAAGATGGCTACCACCATATTTTCATAATTTCTTTCCTAGTCTTTTAGAGTCCTTTCCAGTACATCAGGCAAGTACAATATACAAAATACATTTACCTTTTTTCACTTTGATTTCTGGCTTGCCTAAATGCCAATCCCAAGCACAACTCCAGGCTGGGTGGTGAATGGCTGGAGAGCAGGCCTGAGGAAAAGGATCTGGGAGTCTGGGTTGATGAAAAGCTCAACAGGAGCCTGCAGTGTGAGTGGAGCCCAGACAGTAACTGTGTGCTGGCTGCAGCAAGAGCAGTTTGGGCAGCAGGGCAAGGGAGGGGATTCTGCCCCTTTGCTCTGCTCTCCTCAGACCCCACCTGGAGTCTTGTGTGCAGTTCTGGAGCCCTTAGCACAGGAAGGACATGGAAGTGTTGGAGCGGGTCCAGAGGAGGCCACCAAGATGCTGAGAGGGCTGGAGCAGCTCTGCTCTGAGGACAGGCTGAGAGAGTTGGGGCTCTGCAGCCTGCAGAAGTGAAGGCTTCCAGGAGACCTGATAGTAGCCTTCCAGTATCTGAAGGGGGCCTACAGGAAGGCTGGGGAGGGACTATTGACAAGGTCTTGTAATGACAGGACAAGGGGCAATGGGTTTAAACTGGCAGAGGTGAGATTTAGACTGGATGTTAGGAGGAAGTTCTTTGCAGTGAGGGTGGTGAGGCACTGGCACAGGTTGCCCAGGGAAGGTTGTGGCTGTTCCCTCCCTGGAGGTGTTCAAGGCCGGGTTGAAGGAGGCCTTGAGTGACCTGTACTAGTGGGAGATGTCCCTGCCAATGGCAGGGGGTTGGAACTAGATGACCCTTGAGGTCCCTTCCAACCTTACCATTCTATGATTCTAAATGCATATTTATGCATCTTTCCACAGATGTTAATTAATAACACAGCAAGTAATACAAATAACTATAGCTTAATAGTCCACATGCTGCCTTCTGAGAGGGTAGGTATGTCAAGGATACTTTTTCATCAACTTTTTATGTGAAAAAATCATGAAAAGAAAAGTGCTTGGCAATACTTTGGAGTATGAGATTCTTAATAAGAAGGAAGATATGAGAATGAACACACAGGAAAGAAGTTACTGTAGAAAGACATAAAAATAAAGGGGAATAAAAGGATAAACATGACCAGATAAAAGGGCAATGGACAAGGTAAGCAAATATGGTTAACAGCTGAAGGAGACACTCTGTCAATGTGCATGGGGAATGAGATCAACGTAAAACAAGCACACTGGAAATAAGCTGGCCCAAAACAAGCCTCTGGAATTCTCTCCTTTTACAGTTCAGAGTGTGATGCAGAAAAGTACAGGAACTGATCAGCAGAATTCAGCGGAAACCCTCTCGCTTCGCCTGGTATTTCATACTCCAGTCTGTTTGCTGAGTTGTTTGCCAGATGCCAAATTCAAGGGCAGCCTAATAAATTCAATTTTTTGCTACAGCTACTGGAAACAGTCTGCTTCTCACTGCACTGCTGCTGTTATGGACACCTAATAGAATGAGAGGCTTTCAAGTGAAAAAGTATGAGAATGCTGAGAAGACAGAAAAGACAGGCTACAGACCTTCTAACCCTCCTTGTCATCTGTAAGGGTGATGGAGCACTGGAAGAGGCTGCCCAAAACGGCTGTGGAGTTTCCTTCTCTGGAAATAGTGAATACCTGTCTGGACACTGTCCTGTGCAATCTCCTCTGGGTGACCCAGCTTTAGCAGGAGACATGGACTACATGATCCCAGAGGTACCTTGTGACCCTTACCACTCAGTCATTCTGTGATTACATGGGGATGGTTTATAAACTCCTGAGGTTTGTGACAGAACAACTACAAAGTCTGACTTTTTTGTTTTGGAATGGAGACATCCTTACCTTGCAGATACATTTCTTCTCCTTCCGTGAACATCTGGTTGCACCTGCTGCATCGTGCACAGCTTGGATGATAATGCTTGTCACCTGCCTGGAAAAAAAATACAAAAGGGAAATGAGGGACCAATGCATTGCTTTGTGAGCACTCATTATTTGCTGACAGAACATTGCCATTTTTCTTCTAGGTCACCACTTATGACACATAGACTGCCCTCATGACATGACAGTAGTGACAAGAATGTAAGATCTGCCATAGTGCTTCAGTCCAGAAGTCTATCTAGTTCAGTATCCTGTCCTCAACAGAGGACAGCAACTTCTTAAGGCAAAAGGCTGTAAGAAACAAGACAACACAGAACAGCATTTCCTTTTCACACTTTCCCATCCAAGTGGTTTAAAGATTTCCTCCAAAATCTAACACTTTTTAAAATCTCCATCTAACAGTCCAGACAATTGATGTCACACTGCAATCAGATCTTTGTGTAAACCTGCTGCATCCTCAGTTTGCAAGTAACATGGATTTTGTCAATTGTTCCATTGTTATAGAATTGTAGAATGGTCTGGGTTGGAAGGGATCTCTGAAGGTCATCTGGTCCAACCCCCTCTGCAGTCAGCAGGGGCATCCTCAACTAGATCAGGCTCCCCAGAGCCCTGTCGAGCCTCACTCAGAATATCTCCAGGGATGGGGCCTCAACCACCTCCCTGGGTAACCTGGTCCAGTGCTCCACCACCTTCCTGGTAAAGATCTTCTTCCTAACATCCAATCTAAATCCACTCTTCTCAACTTCAAAACCATTGCACCTTGTCCTTTCACCATAGACCTTTGCTAACTGTCTCTCTCCAGACTTTCTGTAAGCCCCTTCAGGTAAGCTGCTCTTAAGTCTCCTTGGAGCCTCCTCTTCTCCAGCTCCCACAGCCTGTCGTTGTAGCAGAGGTGTTCCAACCCCCTGGTCATTTTTGTGGCCTTCCTCTGGACCTGCCCCATCAGGTCCGTGTCCTTCCTGTATTGAGGGCTATGGACCCAGACACACTGCTCCAGGTGAGCTCTCATCAGAGCTGAGCAAAGTGGCAGAATCACCTCACTAAATCTGCTGGGACTTTAGACAATGAATGACAGTTTACAACCTTCCATTTCATTCCATGGCCTTCTTCCTGACACTGCTGATATGGGCATCAATAGAGAGAGAGATTTCTAGAGCCAGTTATGGGACCATTAACTTAATTCACAGATATGTGACTTCAGAAGCTCCACTAGCACAGACAGCCTGAGCTGAATTTGAACTATTGATGTAAAGACGTTAAATACTCTAGATCCTGTTACCCAAATCCAAATCCACTGAGCCATTCATTCTCTTTAATACATACATAATACATAAATAAACAAAGCTGATTAGATTTCAGAGCTCTAAGCCCAGGAAATATCAAGGCAGAGATATTAATGTGCTTTCTTTACTTTAGGAACCCAAAGCAACCAATGCATTAACTTTTCTGCATGCTTAAGTTTCTGATGTAATGTCCACATCAGGCTTTTTTAATCATAAGGTAATTAATCCTATGAAACAATCCATGAGAGTGAGAAGTAATGAATTCCAAAAGTTTTTTTTTCAGTTGTTTCTGGCTTTTCAAACAAGTTAACCTCAAATCCTTTTTTTTTTTCCCCCACAAAACATTCCCTGTCCACTGAGAAGTTATATATACAAAATACCTCTTTACTCTGTAGCGGACTTGTGAAACATCATCAAATCCAATTCCTGCTTCATTACGCTTGAGACTGCAGCACTACTAAATTCAATTTTTCCTTATGTGTATTCAGATGAATAAGAACCTATTTTTCATTCCCATTTAACACTGATTATACAGGTTTAGTATTTTAAAGTATCTATACAATATAATAAAGTACCTGACAACTACCAGACAACCAGCTCTACCACCCAGCCTTTCTACAGGTGAAGTTGCACCATTTAATCTTATTGTTCTCATTCCTTCTTGCCTTCCTAGTGTAGTACCTGGGTTTGATTCTGGGCAAGTCAGGAAAGACAGCTAATCACAGAGACAGTGGTGTTTGTGGGCATGAGTGTTTATCTTTCATTATCACCAAGAACAATTCCCAGGCAAGAATTTCAGTGATGAAAGGCCAGAGAAGAGCATTCTGTGCTTTCAGTTCAGCTGTACACTCACTGCAGCTGCAAAAACCTGCACTTCTCTCACTCAGATACTGCCTTTGCTATTGATTCCTGCTCCTTAGAGGGTACCATCCACCAGACAAGGAGACTAACGTGATTCAGTACTTTTTGCACAACAGATTTAGACCTATCAGGCAAAAATGGGGCTCTGGTAAAAGGGACTACAGGTCCCTAAAAGGTCACTACAGGATACGAGTGTTCAAGGAAGAAAAGCTAATGAGAGAGACAACACAGAAGGGATGTTTGGCTTGCAGCAAGCAACAAAACCAGTATTGAATTGAGAAGGAAAAGCATAATTAATGTTCATTCTCCTTCTATTATTTTCATCACTCCCTGTCTTTTTAATCCCTAACTCCCTAGAGCAATTATTTAACCAGAGGTGGACCATCAGTTCCACTCAAGGCTGCAATTTAAGAGAAAGAAAATGAAGAGACTCTGAGTGTATCTGAAATGTAATGGTGGGGAAAGGAAAAACCACAGCTCCTCTCATCTTGAATGCAGACATGCAATAACCAGTGTATATCTATCTATCTATATCTATGCAGCTTTGGGCTGTGAATATTGACCAGGCTTCAAAGGTAGAGATGCCCAGCTCAGCAGTTAGCTGATGCTAACATCCTTCTCTGTCTCTTCTGCCTCACACAAACCATATTGTACATGCAGAGAACAGCAATTTTATCTGTGTTCAGTAAGTAAAGGGGAAAAAAAAAATCCCAACTCTTCAGCATTTCCTAAAGTTCTTCAGTAGAATGAGGCCCATGGAGTTGCTTGTCACAAGTGATTTCAGACTTATTAGATGATGGCAAATCCAATCTCCTGGGAACTACCACCAGTTAATGAGATACAACAAATTCCTAAGAAGGCTGAATCACTGCCAGAAAGGATATTCTCCAAACAGGAAGACAGTAATTGGAAATTAAATTTGAAACAATAAAACTGGACTCTCTCTGTCTCATCCAGCTAAACTCCAACTCTGTGGCATAACTGTGCTGCTGCTTAGCAGAGATCAGATTTTCAGTAGGCACACAGATTTTTTTTGAAAATAAAATTCATAGCTTCCCAAAAGGTATTCAGTAGGGTAGCTACGTAGTTACACAGACTGGACTGGAATGAGTATGGGGATTGCTGTTCTATTGTTAATTAACCTCTGAAACAACCCATCTGAGTTGGGATTGTGTGCTGAGAGATGCTTGTCAAATTCCCAGACACAGAGGGCTGAAACCTTTGTACATAAACATTATCAGATGAGGTAAGATTTATAAAGAAATCATTCCCTGCCATGCATTCTGATGCTCAACTAAGGCAATGTAGAATTTTAAGGGTAGTCAGGATCCAGCAGAGGTATCTATATTGTGAGAGGACCATGGTATGTGGACAAAGAAAATCACACACTCACATCTGTACCTTTTCAGCTTCTGTTCTTCCAGCCTGGATTTTGGAGTGTGGAGTTTTATGTTTGGCTTTTGGGGTGGTTGATTTTTTGTTTGTTTGTTTGTTTTTTCTTGAGATTTGTTTGTTTTTTATTAAGAACAAGGAAGATATATTGTACCTATGTTTTAAACAAATGTTTCATTTCATTATCAAAAGGTGCCAATTCTTTGTGTTTTGTGTACCTACTACGGCAGTTCTACCCCAGGCTTGAGAGTTGTCTCTTCCTTGTTTTGCAGTTAATTCACAGGAACTTTAGGCAGTTCTAGCTTGATCCATACATTGTCTTATAGAATCATAGAATGGTAAGGTTGGAAGGGATCTCAAGGATCATCTAGTTCCAACCCCCTGCCATAGGCAGGGACACCTCCCACTAGTACAGGTTACTCAAGGCCTCATCCAACCTGGCCTTGAACACCTCCAGGGAGGGAGCAAAGGGTCTTCAAAGGGTCTGTATCCAGTACATCTACTGCTATTACTAATGCCTTTTTCCTTTGTTGTGATCACTCAAGAAACATTCCATTTACATGGAACTGTTGGAGTGGGTCCAGAGGAGGGTCATGAAAATGATCAGAGGGCTGCAGCAGCTCTGCTGTGAGGACAGGCTACAAGAGTTGGGGCTCTTCAGTCTGAAGAAGAGAAGGTTTCAAGGAGACATTAGAGTAGCNGGAGGTGTCCCTGCCTATGGCAGGGGGTTAGAACTGGATGATCCTTGAGGTCCCTTCCAACCTTACCATTCTATGATTCTATTTTTTCTCCTCATTCTTTAGAAAAGGGTGTCTGGATTCAAGTACTCATCTTTGAATTGCTCTAAGCTGTTTATATGTTTTTAAAAGACAGGCTATTTGTAGAAGAAAGAAACCCCGAATACATCACATTATGTGCAGATCTGTGACCTCAGAAATCTTTTTCCTGGAAAAAAGCTGCTGATGTGCTACTGTCATGCGAACAGAGTTTAAACTATGTACATATGTCTCTTCAAAACAGCCAAAGAGACCAATTTTAAGTTTATCACGTCTTTCTCCAAGGTTCAAACAACAAGCCAAGTTTTAGCCTAGTGTGCATGATGAGGAATGAATACATCTCAAGTAACACAACCTTGCTATGTGCCAGCACTAACACATCCTGCACTGGAGAGGTTGTTGTACCTAACTAGCAGTTTTATACAACAGCAGCTGAAGCTGTTGCTGAACGCTTCCAAACCAGTTTCCTGAGCTCTCTGCCTTAGTAATCATCATAGAATCAACCAGGTTGGAAGAGACTTCCAAGCTCGTCCAGTCCAACCTATCACCCAGACCTATCCAATCAACCAACTATGGCACTAAGTGCCCCATCCAGGCTTTCCTTGAACACCTTCAGGGATGGTGACTCCACCACCTCCCTGGGCAGCCCATTCCAATGCCAATCACTCTCTGTCAAGAACTTCCTCCTAACATCCAGCCTATACCTCCCCTGGCACAGCTTAAGACTGTCCCCCCTCATTCTGTTGCTGATCACCTGGGAGAAGAGACAACCCACACCTGGCTACAACCTCCTTTCAGGTACCTGTAGACAGCAATGAGGTTACCCCTGAGCCTCCTCTTCTCCAGGCTAAACAATTCCAGCAAATATTTAATATTAATATTTAATGTCCTTCATAATATACTTTGCAGAAACACTACCAAGGAAAACCATTACAGGAATGCATTCCTCATGACCAATCCTGGAATAAAAGCATGCAATCACCTCTCCTCTAAGGCTTATCAATGATAGTTGGAGGCTCAGCAGTCAGGATTCCATGGGTGATGGGGCTATGCAGTGGAGCTGGATATGTATATTCTGCTAAGGGCATGTCCCAGGTAACATATGCAAGGGTACAAATTCTATTATGTATTCTAACAATGCCAAGACCTATAAAAATAATGAGACCAAATTCTTCATAGAGCATCTTTTCAGGCTTCACAGCTGTCAATTTTCAGCCTTCTTCCAGCATCCTCTTGTCTTAAATGACTTCAGCTGGGACATATGAATCCTCCCCAGCTGATTAAACCAGTCTGCAATGCCATTTTAGAATGCATTGTTTGCAGAGAGCTTTGAAGGTTTCTCTAATGGGAGGCTAATAACCTGTACAACTGCCTGGAACAGGAAAGGTCTCAGAACACACCATTGTGTGATGCACTGTGTGCATCAGGCTTAGAGAGGCTGCCTGCGGTCTGAAAAGTAAACTGCAAGTTGGGAGGTGTCTGCAGCACCAGCAAAACACAATGCACTGAGCTCCCGTGTGACCCTCACACCTGTCTCACACTGCTGACACTCCAACTCCTCACAACCTACACACCACTGCTGTGCCTTCACTTTAGCAAGATGCCTTTGGGCAACTCCTGAAGCCAAGAACTCCATAGGTGTCAGGGTAGGCAATGGAGGAGATTGCAAGAATGACTCCAACCCAGGAACTAAAAATAAAGCTGCTTGCAAGCTGATCTAACATGACCCAGAAACCCAGCACTGAGGACATATACAGCTTTAACCTCATGGTAGGAGTACTTCAAAAGCCAGGGACTGTATTTTCTCTGTTCCCACTTCCTGCATGAGTAACTTCTATTCTCCTAGCACTTGTAGAGGTCTAGTCTGATTAAATAAATGTTTTCCTCTTTGGTGAACGTGAGAGCTTAAGATTTCCTATTACTCATGCCTTCAGTTCTGTCCTGCTTTCCAGAACAACAGTGAACAAGAGCCAGAGAGAACAATAACAAGAATCCCACTAGGAGAGCTCACATGCCAGTGGCTGTGGCAGAGGAAGAACTAATTACCAACAGACATTTTCTGCTGGCCAAAGGACACAATTAAGTGCATATTTGTTGTGTTACATTTGCACAGCTGCACTCACTCTCCATTCAAAGATATCTTTACAATCACCTGACAAACATGCAGAAAGCTTTATTAAACCTGTATTTAAACATTTAAAGGTATTAAACACGTAGAAAGTTCTACTTTTCTTATACTATTTAAATACCACAAAACCTGCTATGTAGTTTTAAGAGTACATTTAAGAGCAAACATCTACATCCCCCTTTTTTCTGGTCAAATTTTTATGAACAGGTATAATGGGCCCATATGAGGGACAAACCTAATAAAATATTTAGTTCTATCATGACTCTGAAGAGAATGACCTGATTTCTTAACTCTCTTAAGGACTAAGAAGCAGCACAAAGATTAACTCAAGATTCATCTTTTAAAGCCCTTAAGGAATGCTGTGAATTGTATAACAGGAACTGTGGCAGTAGCCTACCATTTTCCAGTGAAGCTTTATTTTAATTACTTGCAGAGGTCACAGAACCTTCCACCCTGTTTGATGTTTGGTGTAACATCAAATTCCATTGTTTCCTTCTCTGCAGGCTTCTGTGATCTCAGGAGCGGCTGGAACAGCACAAACACTATGAAGACCAACATTTGCCTTTAATAACATCCTGACCCAAACTGTCCACTCATTTTTCCCAGGCCCTTATCTCTTCAGCAAGTTACTACAAGTATCTGTGCTCAGATGCAGAAACAAAAGTGCAGCCCCTTGGCTTCCAAAGGATTTCAGAATCTACCACAATTGTCTCTGTTACGACCAAAGGACAGGTGGTATAACACAATTTAAACATTGAAAATGTTCCAGCCTTATAAATCCTGTGTTTGATGTATCTTTAAAACTACGACCTTCTAAAGCTGTTTTTAACACTACTGCCACAAGACCTTAATAGGAACAGCTCTCAGCACAGCCTCTGCTTGTGAGACAGGACAGAACAGCAGGAAGCTGAGCTCACACTGGCAGTTCCCAAGCTCATGGTGCTGCAAGACATAAGACCAGGGGAAAGTGGGAAATGGAGCGTGAGGCTGTGACTGTAAATCTGAATGACAATGTGCATGCGAGAGACATGGAAGACCCTCAGAGCTGTCCACTGGGTAAGCCAAAGCTGCAGCTGTCCTGCTGCCATGAACACTTCCACTGTTAATTCATGCCTGGTTCCAGATTTTTACACAAAAATACCCCCCCCCAGCATTCCAGCAGTGGCTGCCAAAGTCATGCTAGTATATTCCTTAGCAGATGTTTAATAAATGCTGTAATTTACTAGTGAAAATTCCATCAGCATATATTATTGTTACGTCCAACAGTTGCTGCTAATAACAAGACAATTAGCTGCTGGGAATGTGATTTTTTTTCCTTATAGCAAAGAGGTGAGCAGTGATCCAGGTTAAACACACTTTGTAACTTACTAGTGAAAATTCCATCAGCATATATTATTGTTACGTCCAACAGTTGCTGCTAATAACAAGACAATTAGCTGCTGGGAATGTGATTTTTTTTCCTTATAGCAAAGAGGTGAGCAGTGATCCAGGTTAAACACACTTTGTAACTTACTAGTGAAAATTCCATCAGCATGTATTATTGTTACATCCAACAGTTGCTGCTAATAGCAAAACAATTATTAGCTGCTAGAAATGTGATTTTTTTTTCCTTATAGCAAAGAGGTGCGCAGTGATCCAGGCTAAATATACTTTGTAACGTACTAGTGAAAATTCCATCAGCATGTATTATTGTTACATCCAACAGTTGCTGCTAATAGCAAAACAATTATTAGCTGCTAGAAATGTGATTTTTTTTTCCTTATAGCAAAGAGGTGAGCAGTGATCCAGGCTAAATACACTTTGTAACTTACTAGTGAAAATTCCATCAGCATATATTATTGTTATGTCCAACAATTGTTGCTAATAACAAGACAATTATTAGCTGCTGGGAATGTGATTTTTTTCCTTATAGCAAAGAGGTGAGCAGTGATCCAGGCTAAAGTCACAGTTGTGCAATTGCTCTGCCAGCAAAAAGAAACAGTCCTCACAGCAGCTGAATGTCAACTGGACTTATTTCAAGAGGATTCTAGCAGTTACTTGTGACTGCACTGTCAGCTCTGCTTGGAGTTCCTACTTGCCCCCAAAATCCAGTGTTGAGCAGGTTGCACCAACAGGTGAAATGTTTAATTATCAGCTATGGTGTTTATGAGAGGTATTCACTCTGTCTTCATGGGCCTCCACCTATTGCTACATCCAAGTCCAAAGTTAAGAGCTTGTATTATCTATACAGTTAACAGCAAGAGGACAGTACAAAGAAGGGAATTCCACTGAACTAAGAAGTGTAGCCATAACAGCCCTAAGTGGCCAGTTAGAATCCTGTGGGCAGTACAGAGCAAAGCAATAGCAAGCACAGCTTTATTGCCTGTTGGAGGATTCCTACAGTATTGTTAGGATCCTCTGTTACATTCATGCACAGAGAAACCTAATCCCAGTGACTGAACAGGTAATTAACCAGAAAACATCCAGAAGAAATACATGTGCTAGATTTTAAAGATTAAGTTTTTGTTCTAATCTAGTTACAGTACAAACCCCTGAGTTCATTGCTTTTGTCACCTTTATTTTAGATGCATGAGGGCAAAAGCCATTTATTTTTCTTTTAAATCATGTTTATTGCACAAATATTTTAATTTTTGATTTTTAACATCTCAAACAGCATGTATTTGGTAAGGCCTGATACAAATCCCCTCTCCATTTGTTAACAATGCTGGAACAGGTCCAGCTCATAAATAGAGCTGTGGGCTTTTTGCATGTTCTGTAATCTTTAGGTGTCACCAAGCATTACAGACCCAACTTCCTTTGTCTGGTATGCATTGATTTCTGACATGAAAAAGATACTTCACCTAAAGGACCTGGTTATAGCCACATTCATACTGTTGGCTTAGTTTGGAATCAGAATCAACCAGCAAAGCTGCTTTACAGTAACTTCATCATAGTGACAGGGAGTTTTTCAAACAGCCTCATTCTGCCATAACTAGAACTTTGTCTCAAGCAGCCACTAAAACTCCTCTAGTAACTACCAAGTGTGTTGCGCAGCTCAGCTGAGCTGTACAGGTGTGTGATCAGTCTCTGCAGCAAGGTGAGAAAGTCATCCCATCCACAGCTTTTAGCCTGTTGAAAGCAAAATAAAGCCCTTGGTTTGGCTTGCTGCTGGGTGTTGTATATACATCCCTGTAACTTTAAGTAACCATAGAGGGATAGACCCAGGAATTTTTCAAGACATTCTACTGAATGTCCCATGACTAAGTAAGTTAGAAGGAAAGATAACAAAGATAAGAAAGTTAAAGTTATCCAAGAAATAGCTATGGACAGTATGTTTGAAGACAATAATAGTCTTATTAAAGTATGATGGAGGAAATAAAAGTAACTAAACAATAAAAGATCACAGATCAGACAAAGTTCCCTTGTGAGCTGTAGATGGACAAACTATGAAAGATGACACAGAAAATGCAGGAATATTCTGGAGGTGTACCTTTCTGGTCTGTATCTGACAATGCTGAAAGATGCATTTTTCCTGTTTAACACTGTTTAGTGAGCTAGATTTTTTTAAAATTTTTTTTTTGACAGTGTTTGCCATGAGCCAACATTTACAAATTAGGAGAGCTGAATAATTTTTACTCAAGAGTCTTACGAAAGCTACAGCTAGGCAGTTTTCTGGCAGATGGATGTGTTAGCAGGGGAGGCTCTGCTGAGCCAGACACCTCAGGGATTACTTCCTTCTATCCACAGCATGAAGTACCTTTACTACTGGCCAAGATGAGAACATAGAACCTTTCCTGGTAGATCAGCCAATGACTCAAAGAAAATGCTTCAGTTATCTACACCAAACTATTATGTATGAAAACATTGTCTAACATAGCATGTCTGTGAATCAAGAAAACAAGGTCCTAGAAGATTGAGAGCCATGTTGAGGGCTGCAGGAACTGAGGCAGTCTGAGACCCTTAATAATCTCCCAGGAAATGCTCTAAGAATACCTGAAAGTGCTGGCTCCTCTAATCATTAAGTATACAGAGAGTATAAAGGAAAAGCAAGAGAAAGGTTTTGCTTTTGAGTAGAGATGCTGTAGCATCACCATTGCTGCACTTATGAGTGTGTATTTACACTTACACTCAACACACACATGATATGGACTTACAGAACAGTGGTCAGTGGGGAATCAACAAAGCGAATTTTCAGCTGGGAACCTGAAGGACTCAGTCAAATCATTACTCAGAGGCTTCAGAGGTGACAAGGTCACAACAGACAGGTGATTAGAAGCAAAGAAAGAAGATAATAGCAGGAAGGAGTACAAACTATTCAATCCCATTAAAGAAAAGATGACATCATAGAAAAGCTTAAGATAGACTAATTTCAAAATATGGTAAAGTTTCTAAAAAGCAAAGGAAATTTAAACAGCAGGAGGGAAAATTTTTGGCCCTAGAATCACTCTGCAATCTTCATGATAAGGCAGGATAATATCCCAAAGGATAAACTTTCATTTGGTTCCTAGGGAAAAGCTCTGTGATTTTGAAAAGAGAAGATGGAGCAAGATGATTTCAGTAGTTTCTTTGACCTTAAAATCCATGCCAATGGGCTTTGCATAGAGAGGAGCTCTTACACACGCACCAGATTGTTCCAAGGGAGCACAGCTCTGGACCAAGCCAGCAGAATAAGTCTGAGTGTAAGGTGACACTGGAAATATCTCCAAAGTTAAATCAGTTCACTCAGACCTCTCTTGGCTAAGCAGCAAAAATCCTGGTATGGCAGGGGCTTTGCTGCTAGAAGGGAGCTTTGGGTGGCGTGGCATGTGGTTCAGAGGCAGTTCAGTGCAACATCAGGAGTTCTGGCCTTGTGTATGCTGCATCAGCACCAGAATTGCTACTGACCCAGCGAGCTCAGCACCATGGGGCTCCATAGTATTGTGAAAGTTGAGAAAACAGGACAGTGCAGCACCAGGCAACACTCACATTAACCTGCTCGTGGGCAAGTGCAAACCACTTCTTATTAATAAAGTAACTGACAGCTTGGGAGATTAAGCAACTCAGAATTAATGCTTGCAGCAGAGCCAAGCAGAACTCACATTCTGTCTCCCAGGCCTGCTGGACCTCCACGTAGCACACCACAAGATCCAAGTAACTGTGGCCAATTTTTATGTTCATCTAACACAAAACTGTCTTTCCAGTTTTGTGTCAGAAAACTCTTTCAGGAATCAAGCAACCTTTGGCATGCAATTTATCAAGGCTGGTGTCCATTCTGATGTCTGCATTCAGTTCTGAGGGAGTGGCCCAAGAACAACAGAGAAATAGAAGTTGTTAAAGCCAAAAGGAGGGGAGAAAGAAATTAAAGCATGAGGTCAGACAGCACATCAGTGGAAAATAACCTAAGAATACAAACCAGAGATAGCCTGTACAAAACAAAGTAGACATGAAGCACTCAATTAATGCTAATTTGTATCTGGTAGGCTCACAAATTGCTCTAACAGGAAAACATGTTAGGAGTGAATTGAGCAGGGAATATATTTTTCTTTTAGTAACTAGAGCCTGATCTTGTAGCAAAGTCATCCTAAAAGTCACTAACATCCCAATTATGCTTCAAAAAGTCTAAGGAATGGAGTTTGTCACTGATCAGTTGAAGTGCTACGTGCTACCTTCAGAAATCTCTTTCAGCAAGAGGTCACAGCAAGTAACATATGACAGCCTAGGCAAAGAGAACATTTTCTTCAACTATTTTTCTTCCCAGCTGCATTGCTTTTAACTCGATTCACCCACATATAATGACGAGTCTGAATTCTACTATATCCAGACATTTTTCAGGAAAACAGCCAAAGAATTTATATTAGGCTAAGATTTTAAATGAAAATATCAAAAAGCATCAAGATAAGCAGTGTATATTTAGTGCAGAGAAATAGTTGTCTCTTTTGCAAATGCAGTAACTTTGAATAAATGTCAAATGGCCAATATGTAGTCTGCTAAAAGTAGAGCCTTTTTCTTCTGGCATCCTGGCTTGTATTAGTAATGCTGTGTCCAGCAGGAGCAGGGAGGTGATTGTCCCCTTGTACTCTCCTCTGGTGAGGCCACACCTCAAGTACTGTGTTCAGCTTTTTTACATCTCATTACAAGAGGGATGTTGAGGTGCTGAAGCAAGTGCAGATGAGGGTAATGAAGCTGGGGAAGGGACTGGAGAATAAAACTTAGGAGGAGCAACTGAGGGAGCTGGGGATGGGTAGCTTGAAAAAGAGGCTGAGGGGAGACCTCATCACTGTCTACAACTGTATGAAAGGACCTTGTGGAGAGACTGCTGGTGCTATCTTCTCACAGGTAATTAGTGATAAAACAAGAAGGAATGGCCTCAGGCGGGGAATGGGTAGAATCATAGAATGGTAAGGTTGGAAGGGACCTCAAGGATCATCTAGTTCCAACCCCCTGCCATAGGCAGGGACACCTCCCACTAGTACAGCTCACTCAAGGCCTCCTCCAACCTGGCCTTGAACTCCTCTAGGAAGGGAGCAACCACAACCTCCCTGGGCAACCTGTGGGTACCCTACCCTACCCTGAGGGTAGGTTTAGACTAGACATTAGGAAACATTTTTTTCCCAGCAAGAGTGGCCAGGCATTGTAATAGGCTGCCAAAGGAGATGGTTGAATCACCAACCCTGGATGTGTTTAAAGGTCATTTGGATGTGGTCCTTGGGGACATAGTTTAGGGTCAACCTTATAGAGTAGCAATATTGGTTGGACTTGGTGATCCTGAGGGTCTTTTCCAACTGGAATGTTCCTCTGATTCTGGCAGAGGTCCACTCTTTTGGTCCTGTTTGTCAATTTTCTCATTGTTGATACACACAGTTTCCAACTACAGATGCAAAACTACATGAGAATACCTTTCAATCTAGGTGACATGAACATCCATCAGAGGATGTTTGCCAGAATCAACATACAGAGATTTTACTCCCCATCTTGTTTTCTTTAACTCTGCATAAATTCAAGCGTTCTACTTACCACAGGAAATAGATTCCCAAAAAGTTAACCATGACATGACATATATCTACAGTGATTAACAGGGAAGAGGTCATAGATACAAAGCAGAAAGGAATAGCTAACAAAATGTACTACCATTAAGTTTTCAACACAGACTCTCCACACTACTCTCAACAGTAGTAGTTCCACAGTGCTGCTGAGATAACTCTGCTTAGTTTTTCACTGCCCCAGTTCTTACTCTCCTCATTGCTAGGAAAATTTTCCACCAGAGAGACAACTGCTTTACAGAACTCAAAGCAACTGCAAAGCCATCTGTATACATAATAAATCTCTCTCTCCAACTCCTATATGTACAAGTGAATTTCTTGACATTTTAACTCATACTCAAGTGATTTATGATGCTCATTTCGGGGACCTCTGCAAACCACAGAACATCTCAAGGTAGTTTCACAGTTTAAGTGCCAGAGTAGTGATGAAAAGGTGGATCTCTTGTGTGCTATTTTTCCCTCTCACAAAGCAAAAAGCTTCTAGGGCATGTCATACATCCCAGATATCTATCCAAAGAACAATAGATCTGTATGATCTTCTAATACAGTAGGAGCATGTAATTAAAGTCTACCCATTTTCTGCTCCAGGTGATCATTTTGAAGAGTTAAGCACCCAGAGAACACAGTGTAACATATTTCTTCACCTGCAAAGCACCTGCTCAGTAAAGACAGGTGTTAATTCTGTGGACTTGTTCCCAGAAATTCCAGATGTATCTTTTGGGTTTGTTTTGGGGTTTTTTTGTTTTTTTTTTTTCTTTTCTGGCTTTTTTTTTCCCCCCTTCCCTCTGCAGGAAAGCACCCTGACAAATAAGACAAAAGAGAAAGGGGACTGAATCCTCGCAGAGTGAGCATCAGGCAAAGTACCCGGATGGAGCCTGTTACAAACAGGTGACAGTTACAGACTTGCCCCAGCAGGCTCTTCTCCACTTCTCAAGTTTCAAACACATTATTGCTGCATTCTTCCCAACAATTACTTTTAATGGGGGACAGGCCTAAGTCCTGCCCTGCTCTTCTACAAGTCAGTAGCAAACTGTCCATTGATAGGAAGATTTAAATTAGGTCTTTAAAACGAAAGACTATAATCCTGAAAAAAAAACAAACCAAAAACCCAAAACCCAAAAAAAAAACTTCTCCCCTTTTTTTTTTTTTTTTTTTTTTAATTCTGTGAGAAACAAAATCGAACTGGTTCAAACAATTCTGTATTGGCTGCCTCCAGCTCCCCTGTCATCGCATCCCAACTGACAGTGAGACACTGGCACTAAAGGAAGTTTTGTTTTCAGTGTTAAGCACTTTGGTGCAGCGATCATTATTCATGTTCTGTTGTGGCAGGTGGCACTAGCACAATGCAAAGGTTTAAAAGATGAACAGAAGAAGCAATGGGAGCTGCCAAATAAGAAGTATTTTGCTTTTCCTAAAGAAAGGAACAGGCTGTGTGTTCTGCAGCGACAACCACACGACTGAACTCTTAATACAGCCATGTAACAAGAGAAAGAAAGTCATCCAGGTAAGTTACTCTTCTACAACAACATGCTATGTGTTATGTGCACCTCTAAGACATGAAAAATCTATTTTTGTTTTACAAATCTACTGTGTGTTATTAGAATATAGGCAATGGCTAGATGCCACAAAGGCAACAAGAAACTTTGTCCTAACGTAAATGCCTCTACTGAAATGTCATTTAAAAGTTATTTTGATTCAGTAATCTTGGTGCAAGAATTGGTGCACACTAGAGAATATTTAAGGAAAGCAAAAAGCAATAGCTAAAGATGCTGTGCTGGGAAATACAGATCCTAATCAGCAACACTGTACTCACAAAAGCAATTTACACAGATACCCTGTATTTTTATAAGCACCTGCAAGATTTCCACAGGTCCCTCTGTTGCAATAAGGAAGCTTTAATTGGTTATTTTTTCAAATTACTTGTTGCAGCTTGCTCCTCTTATTCACAGTCCCCACGTTCTCTTTAACATTCCTCCCTTTCTTATTGATGTTCGAATTGACTGAAGGGTGGTTTCCAAAGCACTGCTGAGAAGTTAATGCCTTGTGATTATGCTGCCATAGCAACTGAACTTCTGTTAAGGCTCTGTCAACTTCTTTTGTCATCTTTATGTGTCAAGTCTTTCCCAACTACATATATCTCTCTCCCCAAGTTCAGTCTTTCAGGGAAGGGTTGTGGAAAAAAAAAAAAAAACAAAAAAAAAACCAAAAAACCATACACACACA
>VWZE01016710.1:5738-24459 GCA_013396675.1 Eubucco bourcierii | reverse complement strand
TTGGAGGAGGTCTTGATTAACCTGTACTAGGGGGAGGTGTCCCTGCCTATGGCAGGGGGTTGGAACTACATGATCCTTGAGGTCCCTTCCAACCCTACCATTCTATGATTCTATGAGGCCTAGAAAAGAAGGGAGAAAAAAAAAATCATTCTTCAAAGATCTGTGGATATAAGCAAAATAAGTACTGGTTTTATAGTAATACAGTTCTTAACAGAACAGAAGCATCACCTCTATGGTATGACTGGAGGAGGTTCATCCTCTCAAGGCTTGAATCTCAAAGCTTGGCCTGACAGGCTTGTTGAGGGCTCCAACAGGAGGCACAGCATAACTGCTTTTCACAGAATCACAGACACATCCAGGTTGCAAAAGATCCTCAAGATCACCAAGTCCAACCTATAACCCAACTCTACAAGACTCACCTTAAATTATATCCCTAAGCACCACATCCAAACCACCCTTAAACACATCCAGGGTTGGTGACTCCACCACCTCCATGGGCAGCTCCTGATCACTCTCTGTGAAAAACTTTCTCCTAATGGTCAATCTAATTGAGATGAAGACTCTTAGGTCCACATTGGGAGTGGGTTTCTCTTTTGCTGGTTGCATATTTTAGAGGACAGTTTGATTTTTCAGAGGTGTTAAGCCATACTGAGGGACAAAAGTGGCCTGCAGTGTTGCAAAGAATCTTTTTTTTTTTTTTTTAATAACAGTAAAATGGTAATACTAATACTACCAATAATGTTTTGTTTTGTTTTTTTCCCTGGAAAAATAGATACCATCAGCCTCTATGAACCCAATGCTAAGTTTCACGCTTTCATCTCCCTTCATTTTTTCACTGTTTCTATAGGCTGCCCCAGATGCAAGAAGAATAAGCAGAAACCAAAGCAGCACACAATGGCATGCTGCTAATCACTCATGATCCATTAGAGGGAATATATACTTCCCTCCAAACACTTCTGACCATGATTTCAGTTGAAAATGATGAAATAGAATATTCTCCTCCTGCCAAATTACTTTATTAAGTGAGTTTACTACTATCATTTTCATTACCAAAGGCAAATTACGAAGTGTTTGGGGTTTTTCCCCAATGAATCTTAATAGGTATAACTTGAGCTGGTCGGTAGTATCACAGTATCACCAGGGTTGGAAGAGACCTCAAAGCTCATCAAGTCCAACCCATTACCACAGACCTCAAGACCAGACCATGGCAACAAGTGCCAAGTCCAAACGCGCCTTGAACACCTCCAGGGACGGTGACTCCACCACCTCCCTGGGCAGCCCATTCCAGCAGCCAATGACTCTCTCAGGCAAGAACTTTCTCCTCACCTCCAGCCTAAACTTCCCCTGGCACAGCTTGACACTGTGTCCTCTTGTTCTGGTGCTGCTTGCCTGAGAGAAGAAAGCAACTTCCTCCTGGCTACAACCACCCTTCAGGTAGTTGTAGACAGCAAGGTCTCCCCTGAGCTTCCTCTTCTCCAAGCTAAACAATCCCAGCTCCCTCAGCCTCTCTTCACAGGGCTTGTGCTCGAGGCCTCTCCCCAGCCTCGTTGGCCTTCTCTGGACATGTTCAAGTACCTCAATGTCACATAACCTTTACCTAGATAGTTCCTGTAATAGTGCTAATTGACAATGAAAATGCGGTTTCTGTCCCAGGAGAGGTAGCAGGACAAGAGAAAAATCCACATAATATAAATCATGGAGAATACCCAAATTTGCCAAATAAATTTTGCCAAAGAAATGTCACCAAAAAAAGACAAAGAGCGAAGGCAGTAGTCCTCCTGGGCGAATCTCAAGTTTCACTGACATTAAAACTTCAGGTGTACTGAAAGGCTGTGGGTCATTTCCCGTACAGGATAAGGAAATTGTTAGTTGTCCTGCCTCAAACAGCTCTGCAGCCCTCCCTGAACTGTGGCATCCTGTCTATGAATTGTCTTCCATGGCCCTGTGGCTGTTTCCAATCTCTCGTCTCTGTTATTACCAGAGAATTTATGTCATGCTCTGACCCCATCCTTTAGACTCCCCTTTCTGCCCAAAGGAGATATGCATGCTGACACATGATTTTCTCATCCTAAGTTTTGATTTATTAGTTCCTTTAGCCTAATTTACAGGCATTAGTACTGCCCCTTTGGAACTGTGCTAGAAAGTTTTTACACTGTCAGAGATGGACAAGCCAAGAAACCAGCCTGTAGTTCTGACGAACTGCTCTGATTACTGAATGTTAGCTGCTCACCTGCATCTTCTATTCTTTTCAAGCACCACTTAATGACACAAAGTGCTTGAATGTTTCTCCTGCATCTGCAATGCCAGGTGATACCTGCAGAAGTCTGTTCATTGACTATCCTGGCTCCTAGCACACAGTGTAGTGCTGCTAAGACAGTGTCTGATTTGCCTCCCTAGTGAATTTTTTTAAGGGCTTGTCATATCAACTTTTTCAGATAGCAGCCAGACTACATGAGCAATTCAACTGCTACAGGTTCGAAAGGACTTGAGTTTCATATTGAGAGCTACTGCTGCCCTCTACTGTGTTATTATGGGTTGCACTTCTGATAAACAAACGTCACAAATACTCAAGCAAAATTTCTAGTCCTACTCTGATCTTAGCATGCTTAGTCATTTCCATGTATTGATAAGGGTCTGTTTCTAATTCATCAGCATATGCTGATTCTGCAGGGCCTTTTTTTATCTGATATTGAGTTTTCCAAGATGTGGATTCTTGCAACAAGTTGGATGTGTTTCATTGCTCAGCAAAGTGCTGTCACTTCATCTGATAATAAATAGTCAAAGGAACCAACCTTGGGACCAAAATGAGGTTGCATCAAGGTTTTGCCAAGGACAGAATGTCTCTGGCAACCTGAACTTTGCCTTGGATTATGATGGACAGCTAAGCCCTCATTCAATTGAACTAGGTCCTCAGAACTTAGTCTCAACGTATTTGGTTCTGCAAGGATGCAGCTCACAATCCTCTCAAAAATTAGGCTTCTTTCTCACTGATGCTCAAGTGTAGCCTTGCTATATTCACATCCACCACACAAAAGGTTCCAAAAAGAGAAGTCTATTTCATCCCAGCTCTCCACAGACTCCAATAACCTTCTATTTCATCATTTTTATGTCCATGCCTCTGAAAGAGATCTACTACTTGTTGGTTAGAGCACTCTTGTGCATCTAAAATAATTTTAGATTTGTTTTTTTATCCTTCCCAATCTCACAAATCCAATTACTTCTCTCCTACGGTGCTTCCTGCACTAGAATGCAACTATGCTGTCACCAATGCACAGTACTAAATTAAAAAACTCATCAGTAGACAGGAATAGATAAGCAGATGGTAGGAGACCTCTAGATTAAAACCAGAGGCACAGCCTTCCTACTCAAGGGAAAACTCAGACTGTTCTCCCTAATTATCCGTGCAGGTCTCCAAAAGAATTAGATACACACTGCAAAGGAGGTAGACTATGAGCCTGGCTAATTAAAAACTTGTACTTCCTTCCAGTAGACAAATGCACTGGGTAACTCCACTCATTCCAGGTCCCTTATATGTGCCTACCATCCTGGTTAATATTCTGACTACCAAACCAGAGAAACCTCCAAAACTAAACTCAGAAGCTGTTACCACTTCATGTCAGACCTGAAATTATTTATACTGTGACTGACAGAGTCTTATATCTGTAGTAGATGGGGCACAGAAAAGAGAACCTCTAAAACACATTCACTTACAAATTCCAGCTGCTTTTGTTTCTGGAGCAATTTCAAGTTTTTCTGTTATTCACTGAAAAACAGACAGCACATCCACTTTCTTCTTCACAAAATACATCTGTAACTCAGGTTTCTGTGATTCTCTTTTTTATCTACAAACTTTAAATCATCAAAACTGGAGTGAAGGCATATAGCTCAGCTCCAGATGAGCTCAAACCTTAGTTTTTTTTCCATTGAAGAGGATTTCCTACAGGGAAGAGAAAGAATGTGTTTGCTTCTTAGATCTCAAGCACAAAGTGACAGAGAAGGTCCTCTGCATTTTTGCCCCTTAAACATTTCAGTGATTACACCGAAGGATCCATGTACAGTTCAAGGATTCTAGCTCAAAGGGAACTCATCCCTGCCATGGGAGCTGGAGATCAGTACTAATGACAAAAGATACACATTTCTAAGAGGATTTGCTCAGTTTCAGTGAGAACATTGAGGACTCCAGAGGAGAGTCAAGGAAAGGGACAGTTCAGATTTTTCTGCCTTATTGTTCCTGAATGTATAATTTACCTCCTCTAGCACAATCTCCCTCTCACCTTCTCAGCATCATTCAGATCATCTGGCATCATTCAAGAAGAGACAAGTTTTGCCAAACTTAGAGCTGCCAAAGGTAATTCCAGTACTCAAATTACCTCTATCAAATCTGACACAGAATAAGCAGTTCAACAGACCTTGCACAAAATCATTACAAGAGAAACACAGAATCCACAGATCCACAGAAACAAGTGTGACTGTACTGCCATGTACTTTCCCTATTAACTGCAAAGCTAAAACACTGCAAATATTTCTGGAAATTAACAACTTTGCTCTAAAATCAGTGTAAAAAAAACCAACCCTTTTATAGAATCATGCAATCATTGGAAAGATTGGAAGTTGGAAGAGACCTTTAAGATCATCAAGTTCAACCTTTCTATGTGGAATTTCATATTTTCTGCAGTTTCTCAAAGGCGTAACAGAACACAGCCCAATTCTTAAATTCCAGTTTACAAAACACCTACCTCTAGAACTTTCCCAGTAATGAACTGGTGACATGCTTCACACTTGACTCCAAAAAGAACTTGATAGTCCTTTTCACAGTAAGGAATTCCATCTCTGTAAAGGAAAATCCACAAATTACAAACAACCTTTTAATAAACAGGTTATACCGTAACTAAAACTATTTCATTTCTTCAGGCTGGAACTTTTACACACAGCAATAGGTAAATGGGAGAGAATTCAAGAGAAGTATTCTTTAGCAGAAGAAAAAAAAATAAGAAAAATAATACTCACATTACAGAATCACTCAGAATTTATCAGGTTGGAAAAGACCTTTGAGATCATCAAGTCCAACCTATTACCCAACACATCTGATCAACTAAACCATGACACATTCAAACTTTTTTTGACTTCACCACCTCCCTGGGCAGCCCATTCCAATGCCCAAAAATCAGTGCCTCTTGGATTATTCCTTAAATTTCCACCAAGCAAAAGCATCAAGCACAAACCACTGAAGTAAACCTAATTCTTTAGAACACTCTCAACAGCAACAGGTGGTGCAGTTTTAGGGAATAAGTAGAACTATGCCCACAGGGATGAGAGAAGATCAGCCTTTATCATAGGTAGGTCATTTTTGTTGTTCTCAGAAATAACTGCTTATACTCTTGCAGGCTACCAATTTGTGGGTTTTTTTTTAATTTTTCTTTCTAAGTGTAAGGTTATATTTTTTTTTAGCATGAATAAGGAACATACATAGTAAGAGTGGAAACACTAGACAGCTTAGAATTTTTCAGGCTGTGAACTTCTTTTGAGAAATTACAGATGCTACATTTATTTAATATTATATACCCTTTAATGTCAGCCTTGTGAAACATCCACTGTTTCCCTATTTCTTCTCTCTGCCATATACTTGAAGGGTGTGAATCAGACTGTATCTTTATTGCCTCTCTTTTACCACCTTTGCTGTTCTCTTCCTCTGCACTTCCACTCAAACCCCTCTTTGTTAGTTTCTTGTATGGAGATAAGAGAACAGTGTCAGGTCAATGACACAATCACATTTACTCTCTAGCAAAGGCAAGTGATGAACAGTTTCCTTTTTTTTTCCCCCCTCTCTTCAAAAATCAAGTCAGAAATCAAAATGGCACAAAACTTTACCTGGCTCATACAGAAAACATGCAGGATCTAATCCTTTGTGGGAATATGGAGGTACACCCCCCTTCCCTACTGGTATTAAATATAGACTACTATGATTAAACATCACCTTTCGGTTGCACTTGTCAGTTTCCTTTCCCAACTCAGTTCTCACTGGGAACAAAGATTCTGGCATATACAGAAAGGTTTTCAAAACTGGATTTCAAAAGGTGAACTTTGCTGCAAGCTCTTTTCCATGGGCGACAAGAACTAACTCATGCTGAGAGTACAGAGGCTACTTACTTGCTGATGTATTCCCCTGTTAAGACCTTCCCACAGGCCTTGCACTTAAAGCATCCCAGGTGCCACTGCTTATCCAGAGCTAGCAAGGCTTGTCCGTTTTTAATGTCTCTTCCGCACCCAGCACAATCTGCAAATAAACAAATAAATGTGTTTGTTGTCAATTACTTAGTTCAGCAACCCTCACTAACCTCTCACCCACTGAAGAGGGGAAAATCCCACAGCAACAATGAAAACGTAGATCTTCCTTTCTTCAAACACTCCCCAGGTCCTGTACAAAGACTCAATGTTTGTCACTATAGACACAGTCAGTGGAAAAGGGAAACTGCATCTGTTTTTCATGGTGGTTATGATTCAAGGACTGCCAGATGAGCTCTGTATGAACTTCAGATTTTGTTAGGAATGAGCTACAGAAATCATCACTGCAAGAAGTTCTGTCTTCTAAAGTAATCAAGGTTATTACCATTCTATGATTCTATGATTTCATTCTATGATTATTTCTCACTTTGCTTTCAGCAAGACCTGACTGCTGAACAAGGGTCAAGTGAGCATCACCAAGATGCTGCACTTGTCATAGAATCATAGAATGGTAAGGTTGGAAGGGACCTCAAGGATCATCTAGTTCCAACCCCCTGCCATAAGCAGGGACACCTCCCACTAGTACAGCTCACTCAAGGCCTTGTCCAACCTGGCCTTGAACACCTCCAGGGAGGGAGCAGTCACAACCTCCCTGGGCAACTGTCTCACCCCCTCACAGTACAGAACGTCTCCCTAACATCCAGTCTAAATCTCTCCTCTGCCAGTTCAAACCCATTGCCCCTTGTTCTGTCGTTGCAAGACCTTGTCAATAGTCCCTCTCCAGCCTTCCTGTAGGCCCCCTTCAGATACTGGAAGGCTACTCTAAGGTCTCCTGGAAGCCTTCTCTTCTCCAGGCTGCAGAGCCCCAACTCTCGTAGCCTGTCCTCATAGCAGAGCTGCTTCAGCTGTCTGAGCATCTTTGTCCGTTGGGTGGCAGCAAAGCCCGGTGTCCACCCAGCTCAGGGGCGGTGGCACAGCTCGGCCGGGGACGCAGGGAGAGCTGTTGTCAGGCAGCGCCCAAGGCGAGAGTGGCAGCAATGTGACAGCAGTGAAGGTTGTGTGGCAGGGTGGACTGTCTCCCAGCTGCGGGTGTGCGAAACTGTTGTGCTCTGTGGTCTTTAATTGGCACAAGAACTCTTGCTCAGCGATTTTTTGTACTACCTTGGTAGTCAACGCTCACTTTTCACTGTGATTCTGAAGCAATCTTTGCTAGAGAGCCAGAAGCACTGAACACTCTCTGTTCTCAGAGGATGCCACAATGTCTCATGTCACTTCACAAATCTTTGGCTCAGTCCCAAGCTCCTGTTCCTCTCCTTTCGAACATAAAACACTCGGAGAGATTTCCTGGTAAGAGGCAATTCAGCAAATGGTAAGATCTGAAGAGACTGATGTGGCAGACAGCCCTGAACTGCAAGGGTTGTGCTACAGCTTCTGTGTCCAGCCTCAGGGGACAGAGGGACTGAGGGAGGGGAAGGCCTGGAAGACCAGTGAAGCAGAAAGGGAATGCCCATCAGCTGAGGCACACATGGGAGCCACAGAGGAGACAGCCTGGAACAAAGGATTTTCCATATTTTATTACTGCCATACTCGTTATTGTTTTGGCAAACACAACATCCTCCCCACACACCGGGAACAGCAACAAACAGCAACGAAGAGAGACTAAAAGCATCAAAGCAATCTGAGCAGCTAAAGCCCAGGCAGCTGGAATAAGATCGTGCTGGCTGCACTGTGCAGGCTGATTGAACAGGTACAGCCTGAAAACCTGGTAAGAGGAGAGTCATTCCTGTTGACATTGAAGGGTATGACTTTTGTTTGCTGGATAACAGGCCAAGAAAGCCTCAAGTATATGCTGTGCATTCTTGTTATCCAGGTCACACTTTGCAGCACATCCCTCGGTGTCAGCATTCTTCTCAAATCCTTTCAAATAAGGGTCTAAGCACCATGGTATTTTGTGATACAATGCAAGTCACAGACTGTTGACATGACTTGGACTTGAAAAGCAACCCTAAGATGTCATAATACCAGGACTTTGCTCTAGAGGACGAATGTTACAAATTGAAACCATGAAATGACAAGTACTGACACATGTAATGGATCCCTCTGCTCTTCTGTGCCAGCTCAAGGCTCCATGCCACTCTGTAATGACATCAAAGGCTGGAAGAGGTCAACAGTGGAGGCTCTGGAATGTCCAGCATTGGGCTGAGGAGGGAGCAAGCAAACGTCTGTCAGAATGGCCCAGTATGTTGATCTTGCCTTTGGTATGGGGAGTATACTACAGCTCTTGAGGTCCCTACCAGCCTACTCTTTCTTTTGCAACATCTGAAGTTATTCAGATTATCCCATTTGTTGTCATGATCAGAAGACCTTTCCTCCAGTCTCAGTGTGTGCTGAATTGCAGTTTTGCACAGCACCCAACTCAGCTTCCTGCCACTGCAGCTTCTTGCTAGGGTGCCAGCTTCCATATTCCTGACCTGGGGTTCTGCCAAACTCTGATACATTCCTGGTTACATTATTACCTCAAAATATTTTTCTGTTTTTCATGGTTTTTTTCAGCTTTATCCGAGAACTTTCCATGAAGCTGAACTTTCAAAAATATGGAATCAAGAAAGATTTTTCAAGGTTTTTGGGTTTTTTTTTTTTTGTTGTTGTTTTTTTTTTTGCTTCTAACTGAATTTCTGAAGCAGCCAGAATAGAAAAGTTGCCTTAACCTGTATTTACTGGTGTCAAAACCAGTTATGTGAGGTATCTCTACCCATTTAATTCCTTCTTTGTAAGTCAAAGGTGGTGGAACTGCACTTACTTTGTGCTCATGTGCAATATAAGGGGTTGATAACATGTTTACTATTCTATAGCAACAATGCGACAATGACATTTGCTTACTCTTTCTGGGCTTCTTGAAATGCTTTGCAAGAGTAAACTAACATCAATCCCATTGTTTCCATTCTGCTAGCATCACAGGTATGTTGAATTTCTAGAATCAAAGTAAACTAATAGCCCAGTGCTCTTTTATTAAGCTGTCATGGCTTTTAACTAAACCTGATTTTAACTCTGGGCAAAGCAGTTGGGGATATACATGAAAAGCTAGCAATTATCATTATCTCCTAAAATAGCAAGCAAATAAGGCTGGGCTAAGAAAAGACCATTTGTTCATCCAGATTCTACAAATATGAGCCATTTATGGTCTCAGGCCTGCATGAGGCACATTAAAACCTTTGGCTGAATGTCATCGGCACACAGCATACGCAGGCAGGATCTCAGTATCACACTAGGCACAATCTGCATCAGTCTAACCTACAACCAGCACATGCTGCAAATAAAAGGGCTGTGAGGTAAGACCGGTGGTCCACAACCATATGCCTGAGCTATAAAAAAAGTGATCTGAAAACCCTTCCCAAAATTTTGTGCTATAGTTCCCACTGTGGTTCTCTCCAGCTTCATACCATACTGACTGCACTCCATAACCTTTACTGTGCTTTCTTCATCACATAACCCAGATTCTTCCCTACTCCCATTCCTTATGCATCCACACATTCAGCTGTGCCAGGATAAGGAAGAGGAGGAGGAAAGAGCAGTGTACTGGTTAAGACGCAGAATGAGCTGTACTGTTCCTATATGCACTTAGGATCTAAAGAAAGGCATAGCTCAAGAAACACTATACGGAAGCAGGTTTGAGCTGAAGGAAGGCTAGACATTCCATGGCACCGATTCTCTTAAGAAATGGGAAGTAACACATGTTCATATGCTTTGTGTCCATGCCCAGACTCTTCAGCTGTATGACAGCCAGTTCTCAACAAAAGCACTGAGTTATGGAGCTAACCTGAAGAAAGTTACGCAGAAATGTCAGGAAAAGAAGGTGTTCCCTCCAGATCCATGCCAAGCAGGATAAAAAAGATTGCATCTGAGTCCTCTGGACATACATTTACCCACATCACAATGCAGCCTCATTGGGCTGCCTGTGATGCCAGCAGCTGCAGCCTCTACAACCAATGTTCACTCAGACACTGAGCAAAAACCAAATTCACTTTCTCTCATAACAGCATCAGATGATGGCACCAATTCCTGGCCAAGCAAAAGCTCCTTTCACAATTCTCTGCCAGATATGCTTAAACATACCTGTTATGTCTTTTACCTACCCTGGCGAGTTCTGCTTAATCTGAAGATGCATCCTAACACATTGAAGATACAGCTCTGGGATAAAATAGCCCAGAGGGGTGTCACATTTGATGTGGCAACATACAAAAGCAAATGCCAATGCCTGGGCAAAAGGGCTGTGATGTGGATTCAGCCAGCTCAAAAGCATGGAAAATTGGGGGGACGGGACAAGGGAAAGTAACACAGCACTACAGCATTATATGTGATTAAGTCTTCCACTCCCCAAGCGCCTTAATCAGCCTCATAAAATGCAGGTCAGGCTGAGCTGCCACTCATGATGATATCTCGCTTGCAAAGATAGGATGAGCAAATACGTTTCCCTTTTTAGCATCTGCATCACCCCAGACATCCAGGAGTGAAACATCCTGCACAGCAACCTATTCGTCACTGCCTAAATTAAGCGGTGGATTTTCTTCCTTTGCCTCCCTCCCCTGCCGTCAGCCAATAGCAGAGAGCCCTGATCACAGCACAGGGTGGGCTCAGCACTGGTACCACTGGATTAACCCTAAGCACACCGTGTCTCACTTTACTCCCATTTGCGTGGCTTCAGGAATTTCCTAGCACACCTACCTTTATCTCACATTCTCTGCTCACCACAGGGCAATCATCTCTACCTGTTTTGGATCTAATGAACATGGTTATGCAAAGGCATGTGCACAAGCATACCAACTCTCTCTGTATAGACAGAGCTAACAGTCTGACTTAATGATGCATAATTAAGTCATCAAATAGTTCCTTTCAGTCCCAAGGGATTCATAGCGTATGTCTAGGTAGCCTGAAGCTGCCACAACCCCTTCAAGTCACAGGAATAATACTCCTGTTACACTCATAGAATTATAGAATGGATTGCGTTGCAAGGAACCTACAAAGGTCACTCAGTCCAACACCCTCTGCAGTAAGCAGAGACATCCTGCCCTCTCACCTTGAATATCTCCAGGGATGAGGCCCCAACCACCTCCCTGAGCAACCTGTTCCAGTGTTCCACTACATACACAGTAAAGAACTTGTTCCTAACATCCAATCTAAATCTGCTTTTCTCTAGTTTGAAGCCATTTCCCCTCCTCCTGTCACTGCAGGCCTTTGTAAACAGCTCTCTCCATCCTTCCTATAAGCCCCCTTCAGGACACTGGAAGGCTGCTATTAGGTCCTCCCCAGAGCCTCCTCCTCTCCAGACTGAACAATCCCAGCTTCCTCAGTCTGCCCTCATAACAGAGGTGCTCCAATCCCTATCATTTTCATGAGCCTCATCTGGACCAACTCCATCAGGTCCATTTTCTTCCTCTACTGAGGGCTCTAGATCTGAGCACAGTACTCCAGGTGAGGTCTCACCAGAGGAAAGTGACAGAATCACCTCTCTGGATCTGCTGACAACGCATCTTTTCATGCGGCTCAGGATGTGATTGGCCTTCTGGGCTGCAAGTGTGCAGTGTTTGCTCATCTCCAACTCCTCCTGTTACTGTTCCCCTTCCTATAAAACACAGACATATTAGCTTTATAAAGATAACACCAGCAGGCTCCCACTTGTAGACAGGTAAAACAGAGCAGAATGGGGAGGACTTTCATTATGCTTTAAGGAGTAAACAACTTTTTGTTGGATTCACACAGAAACACATTATCAAACATAGCTGGACCTAAAGAACAAGTTATGAAGAACTTATTTGGAAGTCAAGAGAGGTGAATATCACTGGAATCAAGAAATGTAACTACAAATAACTCTTAGTCATGCTGGAGAATAACTTACATCCCTAATTCTTCTGAGGCAACTTGAAAGTTGCACAATAATGATTTCTCATAGAGTCAGGCCCAGAATTCAACCTCAGCCAACCTTTAACCGCAGATCAGACATCACCTTTTAAAGCCTTGTTGTAAAATTAAAAGTTTTGATGATAATCACACAGGTTCTTCCAGATCATCAATAAATTTCAGTCAAAGCTCAATCCAGAAACTCATTTGGTCAGTTTACATTATGATAAATGCTTCCAAAGAGCAAAGCATAACCATCTGATCATCAGGGAAGCAATGCGTTCTGCAAGTCAGAGAACATAAAACAGAATCATAGAATGGTTTAGGTTGGAAGGGACCTCAAAGATTATCCAGTTCCAACCCCCCACCACAAGCAGGGACACCTCCCACTAGTACAGCTCACTCAAGGCCCCATCCAACCTGGCCTTCAACACCTCCAGGGAGGGAGCAGCCACAACCTCCCTGGGCAACCTGTGCCAGTGTCTCGCCACCCTCACTGCAAAGAACTTCTCCCTAATATCCAGTTTAAATCTCCCCTCTGCCAGTTCAAACCCATTACTCCTGATCCTGTCATTACAAGGCCTTGCCAATAGTCCCTCTCCAGCCCTCCTGTAGCCCCCTTCAGATACTGGAAGGCTACTGTAAGGTCTTCTCAAAGCCTTCTCTTCTCCAGGCTGACACTACTTGAATTGTCCAAAACTTAATGCAGGAGGATGCCATGACTCTTTGAAGCCTTTTCTTCTCCAGGCTGCAAAGCCCCAACTCTTGCAGCCTGTTTAAATCAAGGATTTAGATCTGAGTGCATGAGTCAAGAAATCTCCTTCCAGACTCCCTCCTCTTAACCAATGCAAGAATGGGAAATGTTTATTGGAACAAAATGCACTGTTGCCCTTTTGCTAAAGGCCAAACAAACCCATGAAGGCAACCCTGTACTCCTGAAACCTAACAATAAGAGGCTGGCTGCACACAAAGGAGGGAAATAAATTTCCCATGAGAAGTAGAGTATAAGCTTTGGCAGTTTATTATAAATGGCAAGTTGGGAAACACTGATATTTAAAAAAATAAATATTTAAAAGAAAATAAAATTTTTACTGGGTTAAAAATGGGAAGAAATCACAATGGCATGAAGTGGCATTCCCTGCTTGCAACACAAGTCCCTGTTAGCCATCTGTGAGTGCCTAACGTTGACTTGCCTTTTAAAGAAACTGGTGGATATACATCTTGGATGTGTCGCTACTGTAAATAGCTCTTTCCTCATCTGACGCAGCTTAAAGTGATTTTGAATGATGAATGCTCTTCCTCAGCTGTCTCAGTTTAAAGAGCAAGGCAGAGCTCTTTAACCTTTCTCAAAGGAGTTAAAGAAAACACACAGGATTTAGGATAGAACTGGAAAGTTTAGATGGAAATGCCATTTGTATCTACATACTACAGTGCAAAGCATATCAAATATACAAAAAAAATGTATAGTCCACCGTGGCCACAGTTCTCCAAGAACCTCCTCAGGCCAAGGCTTCACACGGCCTTCCTCCAGACCAGGCCAAAATCCATGCCTCAGATGCCCCCCTCACCCTATACCTCCCTGCCTCACTTCCCCCACCAGACACGAATGACACAGAAAACATTGGCTTGCCCAGAGCGAGCCAGGCTGCTGCAGGCCCCAATTCACAGCATTGTCAGGGCAGAACCAGGCCTCACTCCCCCGCACCAAACCTGAGATGAGGGAGCCCACACTGCAGGGAAGGGAGAAGGGAGAAGAGGAAGAATTCATTCTGCAGTCGGTTTATACAGGAAGAATGCAGGCATTAAGGGATGAATCACAGATGGAGCAGCTCTCCTATGAGGACAGGCTGAGAGAGTTGGGGCTCTTCAGCCTGGAGAAGAGAAGGCTTTGAGGGGACCTGATAGTAGCCTTCCAGTATCTGAAGGGGGCCTACAGGAAGGCTGGGGAAGGATTATTTACAAGGTCCTGCAATGACAGGACAAGGGGCAATGGGCTTAAACTGGCAGAGGGGAGATTTAGACTGGATGTTAGGAGGAAGTTCTTTCCAGTGAGGGTGGAGAGGCACTGGAACAGGTTGCCCAGGGAGGTTGTGGCTGCTCCCTCCCTGGAGCTGTTCAAGGCCAGATTGGATGAGGCCTTGAGTAACCTGTACTAGTGGGAGGTGTCCCTGCCTATGGCAGGGGGTTGGAACTAGATGATCCTTGAGGTCCCTTCCAACCTTACCCTTCTATGATTCTATGATTCTATGATGAAGATCTCTAGGGAGACCTTCTTGTGGCCTTTGAGTACTTGAAGCGGCCTATAAGAAAGATGAGGACAGGCAAAATTTTTAGTAGGACCTGTTGTGACAGGACAAGGGGTAATGATTTTAAACTAAAAGGGGGGAGGTTTAGATTAGATACAACAAAGATTTTTTTCATGCTGAGGGTGGTGAAACACTGGCCCAGACTGCCCAGAGAGGTGGTAGATGTCCTATCCCTGGAAACATTCCAGGTCAGGTTGGATGGGGTTCTGAGCCCCCTTTACTCTGCTCTCGTCAGACCCCACCTGGAGTACTGTGTACAGTTCTGGATCCTCCAGTACAAGAAGGACATGGAACTGTTTGAGCTGGTCCAGAGGAGGCCATGAAGATGATCAGCGGGCTGCAGCAGCTCTCTTATGGGGACAGACTGAGAGAGTTGGGAGTCTGAAGAAGAGAAGGTTTCTAGGAGACCTTGGAGTAGCCTTCCAGTGTCTGAAGGGGGCCTACAGGAAGGCTGGGGAGGGATTATTGACAAGGTCTTGCAATGACAGCACAAGGGGCAATGGGTTTGAACTGGCAGAGGGAAGATTTAGACTGCATGTTAGGAGGAAGTTTTTTGCAGTGAGGGTGGTGAGACACTGGCACAGGTTGCCCAGGGAGGTTGTGGCTGCTCCCTCCCTGGAGGTGTTCAAGGCCAGGTTGGATGAGGCCTTGAGTGACCTGTACTAGTGGGAGGTGTCCCTGCTTGTGGTGGGGGGTTGGAACTGGATGATCTTTGAAGTCCTTTCCCACCTTAGCATTCTGTGATTCTACGTGTGTCAGACTGCATGGCAGTTGGACTAGATGACCTTTAAAGGTCCCTTCCAACACAAAGCATTCTATGAAATAACATAAAAACATAAAAGATTACATTTTCTGGCATCCATCCCCGGGACCTCCTCACTCCTTTCTGGAGTACCTTAAGGAACTCTGTGGTTCTTAAAGGCACCCAGCCTCAAACCATAACACCCAACTCTAGTTCATCAACAGAGAATTATTTTAGCAAAGAAGTTCTTATTTTCCCCCTCTGTATTGATGTAAGCATGTGTGTTAGCCTTCTACACAAAGTAAGGAAACAGTATTTTCCCTCTTTTCACATCTTTCTACACCTTCTTCCCAGAGGAGGCAAACCAACTGACCTTTTAGCCTCTTTATCCTGCAAACCACACACCACAAAGTTAGACTGGGTTGATGTTACAGAGAAAGATTTTCAAACACATCTGAAAACCAAAGGATGAATGAAATAGGAGGAGGAAGAAAGAACACACATGTTGCAAATTACCCAAGAGAAGAGTTTAATTTCCTGTAAAAGTTTTTTTTCTCTTCTTCCCCCTAGCTTAGGGCCTCCAGAGTCCCAGCTGTAAAACTATTCTGAAGGATACACCACAGTCAGGTACATCTAAAATTGAGACTGGGTTTAAGCTGTTACCTCTTTCACCACACTTCAGTACTCAGCTCCAGCTGAATTCAAATTCACAAACCCACAGCACCCAAGTGAACCGCTCAGCTAGCAAATGAGCTTCTCTGTGTACTACCCAGCTCATGGGTAGCACATTTGGTCTCTTCATCTGCAGATTATTTTGGGTAACTTTTAGTTGTTACTCTTGGAAAACAAGCAATTCCAAGAGGGTACAACCTCCAGCAATAGAAATGAAACTTGTAACTTTTAGAAAGGTTTTTGTGCCCTGATAATCCACAGCAAACTAAGGTCTAGCTGACAACTAATTTACTTTTCACATTCTTTAAGTGACCTCTAATTCCTGAGGTACTATCCAGCAGGCTTTCTGAATGTGACAGTTCACAGACACTTTATTGCTGGGGATCTCTCCTATGGTCATGTTTTCCAAGCCAGTGATGCCTCCTCCAGCAGCACTCATTTACTGAGCAGTTCCTTGCACTTCTCCCAGAACTGGCTTTAGAATTACCTTTTGACTAGTACTCCTCCAGTAAAAAACAAAAATCATAGAATGGTAATGTTGAAAGGCACCTCAAGGATCATCTAGTTCCAACCCCCTGCCATAGGCAGGGACACCTCCCACTAGTACAGTTCACTCAAGGACTCCTCCAACCTGGCCTTGAACAGCTCCAGGGAGGGAACAGCCACAACCTCCCTGGGCAACCTGTGCCAGTGCCTCACCACCCTCACGGTAAAGAACTTCCTCCTGACATCCAGTCTAAATCTTCCCTCTGCCAGTTTAAACCCTTAAAAAGAAGATGGACTTGTTTTGATTTTCAAGTTCAAGATGGGTAACAGTGAGAGGCAAAACAGTGAGAGGTGTATAAAGATGTGAAAACAGTGAGAGGCAAATAAGAATCAATAGTTAATACACTAGTGTAGCCTATTCACAATTGTTTCTGTCCTGTTTGCGCTTAGCACTGGACTGAAAACAGCCTCTTGAAGAATAGGCATTTTTGTGAAGGAAAATTAATCTATCAGAAACTTCCTGCCCTGCCTGTATATTCTCAAGACAGTTGCTGCTGTGCCTCTTTCAGCCTTCGCAAAGCTCACCTACGACAGTGCTTCATACACCTCCAGAGGAGGATCCAAAGCAATTTATGCAGCAGTGAAAGCACCTGTCCTAGTAAAAAAAAGAAATAGCTGAGTAAGAGAGGCCTACTTGAGTAATTTATGAAACATAAGCAGGAACTGAAATCAATCCCAAAAAGCAATTCAAATGAAACTGGTGCAAAATTTGAAACATTTAAAAGAAAAAGAGTATTTCTTGGTGTAATCATAAAAATGGGCCTGTGTCATTAGAAAGATTTATCAAGGGAAGAGCTGGGTATTCATAGGCATAATCTAATGGTTTCTTTCAGAAAAGAACTGTGCTTGGTTTTGCACTATCTGCCTGAGTTTTGTTTCATTTCATGCATGTTCACTTGTTTATTTCTTAAAAAGAAGGGTAGGGTAAAAATTCTATGCTCAATGTGTTAAGTCATTTAGGAACAAGTTCTGTACTATGAGGGTGGCAGAGCATTGGAACAGGTTGTCCAGGGAGGTAGTTGAGGCCCCTAGACCTGGTCTAGTGAGGATGTTCTTGCTGACTGCAGGGGTTCCAGACTGGATGGCCTCTAGAGCTCCCTTCTGGCCCAGACCATTCTATGATTCTATAAATATAGTTGTTTTGCAAGTTTACTGCAATTACATTTAGATTAATGTAAGGAGAATTAAATACAGATATTAAAAAAAAAATTTAAAGTAATTAAATTTAAGTTAAAAATCCAAACAGGATCTGAAATCAGATTTAATTTCCTTTTCCTGTCTTTGGACAAAATCAGGTCTAAGATCCCTTACTTTGGAAGTCTTAAAAGACAGTGTAAAGTAACCAGTTTTATAAGCTACAGAGCCTTGACAAATCAGCAGTCCCAAAACAAAAAAATTTATTTTGCTGCATTTACTTTTTTCATGTGCCTAGCAAATTTCAGGCAGTTTGTTAAATTTTAAAAATAAAATAAAGTCCACAATCCTTTTCTATGCATTAATTAAATTTCAATTTCCATCCAAACCGAGCTTGACATAAATCATGAACAAAAATAGTCATTAGGGAAAAATGTATATGTTAACAAGTCAGGAATTTATGCAGACCTATATGAGCTTAAGTAAATGTGCACAGATAATGGAGCATCCTCGTGCTTACCAATTAGCCTTTTATAATTAATAATCTAAATGTAAACCAAGGTTACAATCAGTTATTCTAATCAAGGTTTCCTGGTTTTTAGGTAAAACATGATTAAAATCAGTGTTTGAAATCAATCCACAGTGGTGTCTGTGGTACATCTTTAGGACATAGTAAATATAGATGAAAAAAAAAAGAGATGTATAAGACTACACAAGTCCCTTCTGTCAAGTGCTCCCAGATCCTCAGTTAAGTCTCCAGTACATATACACAGGTATGCAGGCTTGAATGCCACAGAGATATAGCAGTGTTTCTGTATAAGCCAGGAAGAATGAAATGAGAAAATCTGTGTTAAACCATGCAAAAAATACTAAATCCTTAAGGTTCAAAATGACAGTAGGGTTTTAAGAATTACCTTTTAAAAATGCATATTTGAAAGCAGCAATTGGTGAGCTCATCCAAGTTGCCCAGGGCATTCACTGAAATACATGGCTACTGAGAGAGTATACCCCTGAAGGCAAATGTGGGCTCAGTGACTTCCACACGAAGCCTAAGCACATCTGTGCCAAGTGCTGGTACAATACCTACACATGTGTAGTTTGTTTTGACATGTCGTGTGAAATGGTAGGATATTTCCAAAGAATAAGGTCAAAATCCCATGTTGGGTGTTGCTCATTACCCTTTCAACAACAACAAACCCCCCCC
>VWZE01016709.1:33773-50313 GCA_013396675.1 Eubucco bourcierii | reverse complement strand
CTCCATCATTTTCCCAGGCACTGAGGTCAGGTTGACAGACCTGGAGGCCCCAGGTTCCTCCATCTGACCCTTCTTGTGGATGGGGATCACATTGGCAGTTTCTCTCCGGTGAGCCAGGGCTGGTGGAAAATGATGGAGAGCAGTTTGGCCAGCTCATCTGCCAACTCTCTCAGCACCCTAGGATGGATCCCATCTGGTCCCATGGACTTGTGGGTGTCCAAGTGGCTATTAAATAGCATAGCCTGTGTAATAGCAGGTCTAGTTATATCAAGTGAAACTGTAATGTTTCAGGTTTCTCAATAACCCTTGAATAGAATCATAGAACGGTTTAGGTTGGAAGGGATCTAAAAGATCATCCAGTTCCAACCCCCCCCCCCAACACCTCTCACTAGTACAGGTCACTCAAGGCCTCGTCCAACCTGGCCTTGAACACCTCCAGGGAGGGAACAGCCACAACCTCCCTGGGCAACCTGTGCCAGTGCCTCACCACCCTCACTGGAAAGAACTTCCTCCTAACATCCAGTCTAAATCTCCCCTCTGCCAGTTCAAACCCATTGCCCCTTGTCCTGTCATTGCAAGACCTTGTCAATAGTCCCTCTTCAGCCTTCCTGTAGGCCCCCTTCAGATACTGGAAGACTGCTCTAAGATCTCCCGGAAGCCTTCTCTCCAGGCTGCAGAACCCCAACTCTCTCAGCCTGTCCTCACAGCAGAGCTGCTGCAGCCCTCTGAGCATCTTCATAGCCTACTCTGGACCCACTCCAACACTTCCATGTCCTTCCTGTGCTGGGGGCTCCAGAACTGCACACAGGACTGCAGGTAGGGTCTGAGGAGAACAGGGCATAGGGACAGAATCCCCTCCCTTGCCCTGCTACCCATACTGCTCTTGCTGCAGCCCAGCACACAGTTGCTGTCTGGACTGCACTCACACTGCAGCCTCATGTTGAGGTTTCATCACCTCAGACCCCCAGGGCCTTTTCCTCGTGACTGTTCTCAACCATTCCCCACCCATCCTGGAGTCGTGCTTGAGATTGTGCCTACCCAGGTGCAGGACCTTACACCTGGCCTTGTTGAATGTCATGAGGTTGGCCTGGGCACAGCTCTGCAGCCTGTCCAGGTCCCTCTAGATGGATCCCTGCCCTCTAGCAAGTTGACTGTGCCACACAGCTTAGTGCCATCTGCAGACTTGCTGAGGGTGCATTGATTACTCTGTCCATATCACTGACGAAGATGTCAAACAGCACTGGTCCCATATGCAAGTAACACCATTTGTGCTGGTCCCATATGCAAAATAATAGCATTTGTGCTCTCAGCAGTAGCAACAAAATAAGAATGGTGTTGCATACTCATAAGAAACGTGATAGAATTAAATAATTTGCTAGATTTTAGCATGTGTTTTCCAGAGACTGAAGAATTTCCCTGTACTGAAGAATAAAAAGATGAACCTGAAGTTCAAGAAATACTAAGTATGAAAAGCTCAGAAGTTTTATTTATATCTTATGGAGTCAAGATAAAGGCAGTAATGAGAAACCTAATTTGTAAAATGGAACAGCTTTTGTAATCTTGTCCTTGTTCATTTTCACCTCTGTGTGTTTAAAAAAGGCAAGAGGTTTTGCACTGATATACAATACAGTCACTCAATCCCCCCGCTGCATCAGTGCAACCAGTGTGGAGCTCTGAAGAACTCTGCAAGATTTTCAAGTTGTAGAAGTCTAAACTGCTATTTCTTAAAAGATTCCTTTCTGACACTTTGAAATTTGTCAGGATGACATCAGGAAGCACATTATGAGAGCATGCTCCAATAGATTTCATGAAAGATATGTAAACTGACAGATGCCCAGTAGCCATCTAATGAACTACTGTGAGTGCTCCATGAAACAGGTCAGTTTGCAGTAATTTCCTAAGTAGAACAAATTAGTGGCAGTGAACCCAGAACACAGAGATGCATCTGCATCTTTCCATGCATATGCAGAAAAAGACAAGGGGTCTAAACCATTCAAAATATGCCAGAAACCTATATTGGTGCTCTTGTGCAGTACAGATGGGACACTACTGGAAGATGTTACCCACTATGTGAAAATTATTAGACGAAATAATAGCAAAATAAAGTACATAAGGAAAGCTGTACAAGACTTTCAGTAAGCGACAAGTATGTAACACATACATTATTTTAAAAATACAACAAAACTCAGCAATTTGTCTGCTTTAAAGCATCACCTTCCATATGACCTTCACTTCTTCAGCAAATGACTGCTAAATCATAGAATCATGGAATCACAGAATTGTAGAATCACAGAATCACAGAATCACAGAATCACAGAATCACAGAATGATAGAATGATAGAATCAACCATGTTGGAAGAGACCTCCAAGCTCACCCAGCCCAGCCTAGCACCCAGCCCTAGCCAATCAACCAGACCATGGCACTAAGTGCCCCACCCGTGTCTTCTTGAACACCTCCAGGGATGGACACTCCACCACCTCCCTGGGCAGCCCATTCCAATGCCAATCACTCTCTCTGTCACAAACTTCCTCCTAACAATCAGCCTAGACCTCCCTTGGCACAGCTTGAGGTTGTGTCCTCTCCTTCTGTTACTGGTTGCCTGGCAGAAGAGCCCAACCCCACCTGGCTACAACCTCCTTTCAGGTAACTGCAGAGAGCAATGAGGTCTGCCCTGAGCCTCCTCCTCTGCAGGCTGCAGCTCCCTCAGCCTCTCCTCAGAGGACTGTGCTGCAGACCCCTCCCCAGCCTTGCTGCCCTTCTCTGACCACCTTCCAGCACCTCAACATCTCTCTTGAATTGAGGAGCCCAGAACTGGACTCAACAGTCAATGTGTGGCCTGAGCAGTGCTGAGTTCAGGGGCAGAATAACCTCCCTGGTCCTGTTGACCACACTGTTCCTGATCCAGGCCAGGGTACTCATAATTATAACTTATTGAAATACTGTCTGTCATTCTATCTGTCTCTAAAAATTAAAATCCAGAGAAAATAAAAAAAGTTTCTTGTGAGCCAATTCTCTACGTGTTGAACAGATTTTCAGTTTCTTATTTAGGAATACACTGGCACATATTTATATGATTGTCTGGCAAGAAGTCACTGTTCTGTAGCTTTTCAGCCAAAAATGTAGTGAACATAAACTGGCCCAGGTCATAATTAGAAAGTTGACTTGGCCAGCAAGGGGAACAAAAATTCCTAAACATTCAGTCCAAGATTTCTACCACAGTAAAGAGAAAAATAATTAAAAGTTTGCATAGTTGTGGAGAGACAATATCATGGTCCTGAAAGCACTGTCTGTTGGGGCCCAGTAGTTGAAATACCTCATTTCTGGTAGGTTATTAATCATTATAAAAACTAGGTAGCAACATCTGACACCTTAGATGATATGTGAGTTTTCACAGGAACACACAAAGGATCATTTAAATATTTGACCTTAGAGATCTAAGATGCACTGTGGAAAACATTTCTTTGTAGACCCTCTTTGGACTTGTCAAGGTCTGGAGAACAGATTACCAATATCTTTGTCCAGAGGGGCAAGATTTATTCTTCTATATTTCCCTGTTGTGAAATTAAGGTGCTAACAAGACCAGACAGCAGCACACAACTATTTATTAAAGGATAAAGTTGAACAACACAGTGGGAGAGAGGGGAGAGAGGGAGAGAGGGAGAGGGAACAATGAAGAAAAAGAGAAGAGCAGGGAAGGAAAAGAACAGGGATTATGTTATCATTGGCCAAAGATGGGGGGAGACACAGAGAGAGGGAGAGGGAGAGAGAAGGAGAGAGAAAGAGAGAGAGAGAGAGAGAGGTGTGCCCGGTCCAGGGATGTTCTTCTGTGGAGTTGTTCTGTGGAAGTTGTTCTTCGAATTCTTCTGGTGGTGGTGCCCTGGTGGTGGTCTTCTGGTGGAGGTTCTCTGGTGGTTGTGCTTTGGTGGATGTGCTCATCTTGGCAGGCATAGCTCATATCTTTTTATGCAGTTTTTTAGACCTGTGTCCAGGTGTAGCTCCCCAGGACACCTTCCTGTGTATTCTCATCTATCTGCAGGGGTCCGGTGGTGGCACTGGACAGGGCCTCAGCCCCCTCCCTGCACCACTTACCTGTCCATACCCCGAGTACACAAAAGACTTTTCTCTGTGGGGTTGTTGGTGTGAGGTGTCACATCTGTGATGGTTTGGGAGTTCCCTGCCCCCCCCCCACTTTGTAAAATGACCCAGACTAGAACTCAACCAGCTGGAAGTTAAGGACTGAAGCTCTATTTACAGCTCAGCACAATGTACGAGTAGAGATATACACTATAGACAGGAATAGTTACAGACATAGACAAGTTAAAGGTACTACAGAAACACAATCCTCCTGCCAGAAATCAGAGTCCCAAGCAGGGGCTCCCAACCACCCTTCCACCTTCCCCCCACCCCTATACCTTACCGCCAGGGTTTGCCTTACACACAAGGTGAGTTTGGAGGATCGACCAGGGGGATTAGAAAGAAAGTGGTTAGTGAGGTTACTCAGCAGAGAGGAGAAAGACAGAAGCTAGATCGCCTGAGACACTGTGCCCTAGAGACACTGACTTATCTATGTTTTGAGTACTTAAACAGCTCAGTACGCCTGAGTTAAGTAGACATCACTATTATTTCACAGCATATAGTGTAATTTTCTCTATTAAAATATTCCAATTAGCCTCAAACCAGCACAACATCCTGGGCATTCAAACCATGCTGGTCACAAAGACACTGTATCTCTGTTGATTAGCATCCCTGAGCTCTTGGGCAGGAATCTGAGCAATCCTTAACAAAGGCAATCTTTATCTTTGTTGATTTGAAGAAGGGAGAGGCAATCAGACTCTCACAGGACTCTTCATAGATGCTAAACATTTGCAAATTATCTCTGCTGATAGAGGATGTCTGCCCCATTCTGCAGCCTTTATCCATCCAGTCTATTTTATCTATCCAGTCTGTTTTACCTATCCAGTCTATTTTATAATCGTTTAAGATCTTCCACAGGCAACCTCATACTCTTTTGAAACGAAAATGTAACTCACAGGCAGCACTTTCTATCCCTTCAAAAATCAGACTCCAGGTATCAGTGTAATCTCAGTTTCCTTGATAACAGTAAGAGACTTTTCTTTCGTGCTTTCAAAATATTACTCAGGTCCTGACCCAAGATTCTAATTTTTCAAAGATTCCAGGGCACCTTAACCTATTTACCTGTTGCCAAAAAGTTCACATGTTGAATTCAGATGGAGGAGTGGGATAAGACAGAGCCTCCTCACAGATGTGTAATGACACTGAGTGCTTCTCCAGAAGTTTCCTCATGGGAAAGAAAATGCAGCACACGGTGGCTATAAACCATAGAGGTTACACTTTGGGTTGTGCAGGTAAACTGGAAAATGCTTATTCTTCTCCTTTTCCTCTGTTGTGGCAAGCCTCAGCAGGCCAAAATAGGCTTATACATGTCCTGGCTTGCCCGGAAATGTTTTTCTGCTCTCCCCTCCTTCTGTTTTGGGGAGAAGCAACAGGAAAGGGGGCAAAGCACCTGGAGCCACTGATTCTAAGGACTGTGGCTTGCCCAGACATGTTCCTCTGCTCCTTCTCCTTCTGTGTTGGGGGAAGCAACCATGGGAAAAAGTACAAAGTCCTGGCTGCAACTGCTATGGTCAAGCTTGGTAAAGTGCCATCCTGATTGGCTAATCTATGTCCAAAGGCCCATTAGTCCCAGGCTATATTGATAAAAGGAGATGAGCAGGCAGCACAAGGGCTGCTCTGCCATTGTGTCTGTGCTTCCTTGCTACCTCATTGCATCCTGAGCTGTGCGGAGCTCCACTACCAGGAACAGGCTCTAAATGCCTGCAGGCGCTCCATGATCTTTCTGGGCACAGAGGTGAGACTGACAGGCCTATAGTTTCCAGGGTCTCCCTATATTCCCTCTTTTAAGGTTATGTTCCCATTTGTCAAGTCAACAGATGCCTGTAATTAGCCAGATAGCCCTGTCTGTATAGAAGAGATTTTAATGGGATGTACCCAAGCAGTATCCCAAGGCACTATAATGACATCTCTAAATAGAAAGTACCTTATGGAGCAGGGTGCAGGGCGGGGATGTTGGTTGATGTTTCATGTCTTCGTTGTCTCATGATGAAATTTTCACCAAAGCCAAACTCCTTTGACAAAATGCTTTGTTTTGTTGGCATACTCAATTTGCAACTCATTGACAGTTTCTACATAAAACATTTACTCCACTTCCATATAACAGTGAGTGGACAGTGTATGTAGGACACCAGAGATCACTTCTCCTCCATTCCAGTATTATTTAGAGTTGAATTAATAAATAAAAGAGAGAAAATAACTAAGCAGGAGAACCTAAGAGGAAATTAGTTTTCCAATGAGATTTTAAAGAGAAAAAGAACTGATGAGGCAGAGAAATATGGGAAAGTACCAAATTCAAAGAGTTAGAAAGCAGTATGACCTTATTCATTTTTCTATCAGTATACAGCTCTATTTACTTAAATGAGATATTATACTCCTTCTTAAAATTAATATTAAAGCAAGAACCATTTTTTAAATACTCATTTCTGTTAATTAAAATGAGCCATCCTGAACTGAGTATTAAGATACTTAAAGACTTTATAGGAATAATATGAAAATTTATGACTATTGTCTCAACCAGGACACTTATCAATGTGTAAGGTTTTGAATGACAGACTTATTTTTACAGTACTATGAAAAATTATATATAAGAAAATAATGTTATCTTTCAGAATTGTCTGCCTAGCATTGTTATTTGAATTGATTTTTCAGTGTATATGTATGTGCACTATATTATTTCAAAGCCACAGAAGTGTGTGTATATTCTACCCTTTGGCAGCAGAAAGGCGTGCTATTCAGTGCATGTACTGGTATGAACTGATATTATAGAATTATAGAATCATAGAATGGTAAGGTAGGAAGGGACTCTGTATTAAAGAGCATAGTTTGTGTAACAGCAGGTCTAGTTATATCAAGTGAAACGGTAATGCTTCAGGCTTCTCAATAACCCTTGAATAGAATTATAGAATCATAGAATGGTGAGGTTGGAAGGGACCTCAAAGATCATCCAGTTCCAACCCCCTGCCATAGGTAGGGACACCTCCCACTAGTACAGGTCACTCAAGGCCTTGTCCAACCTGGCCCTGAACACCTCCAGGGAGGGAGCAGCCACAACCTCCCTGGGTAACCTGTGCCAGTGCCTCACCACCCTCACTGCAAACATCTTCCTCCTAACATCCACTTTCAATCTCCCCTCTGCCACTTCAAACCCGTTGCCCCTTGTCCTGGCATTACAAGACCTTGTCTATAGTCCCTCCCCAGCCTTCCTGTAGCTCCATTCAGATCCTGGAAGGCTACTCTAAGGTGTCCTGGAAACCTTCTCTTCTGCAGGCTGCAGAGCCCCAACTCTCTCAGCCTGTCCTCATAGCAGAGCTGTTGCAGCCCTCTGAGCATCTTCGTGGCCTCCTCTGGACCCACTCCAACAGTTCTATGTACTTTTTGTGCTGGGGGCTCCAATCACATTTTTTAAGATACAACTGTGTTATAACTCCCCTATCTCCCTTAGGCATCAACTATTACTTTCTTGGCTCAGGTTTTGCCTTTCTGTTAGATTTTTCAAATCATGAAGTATCCCATGCACAACATCTCCAACCCCTACAAGGGAAGCTGGCAGACTACAGGACATTATTCATGACCTGCTGTAGTTCATTCGGTGCTGTTGTGTCAGGATTTTTAGCATGTACCAGCTCTTTCTTCAGCCATATTCTTTCATTGTTGCTGTACCTACTGTTGCATACTTCACAACCTTACAAACTTCAAAGTTTACATCAGTGACAAGATCAGGGAACAGGAAAAGGCATACAACAACAGGGATGAACATAAGAGGACTTCAGGTGCCTGGACAATCAATAAGTAGACTCAGTACAAAACAGCAAGCACTATGGTGTTGGTTTTGAATCATTTGGATGACTTTTAGCCTCATGTTAATAATTCTCTTTTAAAGCAGTCCTTTTACTATTGTAATGTTTTTCGATTATTGCAATTATTTGAGGCATAAGTATCAATCTGCTGCCTTAAAGTAAAATGTTTCTGATATGATTAGAAGCCAGAAATGTGGCTTCTAATATGATTCCGACATGATTAGAAGCCAATAGTACATTTTCACAACCTTTTCAGCACGTTCCTGTAGAAACAAGAGCATTGAATAATTTGAATGTAGAAGAGTTTTTGGAGGGTAGCATTAAGCAGATCTTAGCATCTGACCACAGCTGCAGGAACAGATGATCTTGTTGCTGTGAGATATCAGGTCTCAAACGAGCACCTCTGGCATTCTCAGCCATTTGGAGAAATGAACAAATTTCTGCTGATTTTTTTTTTTTTTTTAATAATCACTACAAATGTGCTTGGGGAAATAGTTATTGAAATGAAATCTCTTAGCTTATTTTTAGCATAGTAAGTGATGTTAAACAAGTTCTCAGTTTTCTGTTATTAACCTAGTGTCCCAAAGGAAGACCTGTAAAAGCCTTGGATTCCAAGAAAAGGGAAAAACAGGTCTCAGAACTGTTGAAAATGAGAGTGAATAATTATGAGGCTTTCTGACCAGCTATAATATTTGCCTGCAGAAAAGAACATAAGCACCTTGCAACAGCCATTTTCAGTGACACTGATATAATTACTATTAGCAGAAAAAGAACTCCAGCCTCTAAATATCAAAGCAAGTCTTCTGAACAAAGAAGCCTTCTCCATTAAATGCCTGCTTTAGAATCATGGAATGGTAAGGTTGGAAGGGACATCAAGGATCATCCAGTTCCAATCCCCTGCCATAGGCAGGGACACCTCCCACTAGTACAGGTTACTCAAGGCCTCCTCCAACCTGGCCGAGAACACCTCCAGGGAGGGAGCAGCCACAACCTCCCTTGGCAACCTGTGCCACTGTCTCACCACCCTCACTGCAAACAACTTCCTCCTAACATCCACTTTCAATCTCCCCTCTGCCACTTCAAACCCATTACCCTTGTCCTGGCATTCCCAGACCTTGTCAATAGTCCCTCCCCAGACTTCCTGTAGCCCCTTTCAGATCCTGGAAGGCTACTCTAAGGTGTCCTGGAAACCTTCTCTTCTCCAGGCTGAAGACCCCCAACTCTCTCGGCCTGTCTTCATAGGAGAGCTACTCCAGCCCTCTGATAGTCTCTTAATCATTGTTGCCAATTACTTAACAGATCGCTTCCAAATCTTTGTGATTAATAATAAAGCAACCTCTTATTATTGTTATTTCTGCTGAAACAAAAACTCTCAACAAGAAATACAATGCTGTTTAAGCAAACCTAGTGGATTTCAGTTTTTTAAAAAGCGTAGTTCAGTCTCCAGACCTTATGTCTGTACCCAATACCATTTTCCCCAAGGAAAATTGCATATACAGTGCTTATTTCAGTAACTGGTAGGAAAGCTGCACAAATGTAGTAGAAGTGCACTAACAGCTTTGTGTAATTGGTTGTCAAACCCTTTCAGAGGTGTAGGAGGTATGCAGACAAAGCAACATAGCTAGTTCTGTGCCTCAAAGAAAGCTAAATCCACTGATAGCAGAGGTTGATTCCTAATAAAAGGAATTATTAAACATTTTCCCAGTCAATCACTCTCTGAAATTTAGGGGAAAACAAAAAAAAGAACAGTTTTCTAGTATGGCAAGAGTAATAATGTTAACCACAGGAACCAGCTGTTAATCTTAAGCCTGTAATTAGGTTGAGTCAAATATCAGCTTTTTTATTAAAAGTTTAAGCTCCTTCCTGAGAACAAACTAGATTATTTTCATGGGCACATTGGGAAAAAGAAATGTTGTCTTTTCAGATAGAACATATCAATTGCACCAAAGAAAGCGGTAAGAAGCTTAGCATGTCTGGTCCTGAATTAATGTACTCTCAACTTAGAACATTTTGCTGTTGTCGTTATTGTTGTTCTTGGTGTTTTTATTAATTTGTGTGTCTGCCTTTGAGTTTAGGTGCAGTAGGTTTGAGGAGTATCCGAAGTAGGAGTTGTAGTTCCCTCGGGGACCTTAACACATATCTAGGAGTCAAATTTTGCGGGTTGAAAGTTTGATATGTTTTAACAAAGAGAATGATGAGTTTCATGATCTATGTCTATATTTCTATATATAACTAGATATCTATAGCAATATTGATATAAACATCAACAGATGTATACAGATATACAGATATATACATATAGATATATAGATATCAATATAGATAGAGATATAAAGATATAGATATATAGATACATATAGAGATATAGAGATTAGATAGAGATTAGATAGAGATATAGATATCTTTATATATTGTGACAGGGCACACCCAAGTCCCTGCCCCACCGGAGGTTTGGATGGGGTGCGAAACTGTTCTGCTCCCCACCACCTTTGGCTCCAGGAGTTTGGAATGTGAAAGAAGTAGGTGTCAAGTACCTTACCCCACCTCCGCAGGGGAGGTGGCATATATATGGCAACCAGACACATTACCTAGTTGGACTGCCAGCGTCGGACTTCCGGTGGGACTTCCAATGGGTGACTTCAAACCGGACTTTGAGAGGGACTTTGACTCGGTCCTTGAGTCAGACCTTGAGGGCATCTGGAAAAACAATGAGGAGAAAGCACAGTCCCCACTTTCGAACCGCCGCATCCTGCCTGCCTGCTGCAGGGACCTGCCTCTGCCATAAATGGATGCCATTTGTGGGTACGCTGCTGGGCAACCTGAGCTTTTCCCTGTGCTCCCAGTGATCTGCACCTGTGGCAGCCATGTCTGCGGTCAGTTTGGACTCTGGCAGCTTTACTCACATTGAATCCTGTGCTGCATTGATCTGGCACTGGATTACATTCTGCACTTCAAGGCACTGCTGCAAAAGACTGCCACAAAGGAGCCAAGGGACCACCTCCAAATTCCTACTCCGCCACCATGAGTAGCACAGATGCTCCCTAGGGCTCCGGGCTGCCTTTCATTTGTAAGCGTGACAAAGCTATTCTTATAGCAAACCTTTTTCAACTGTCTGATTTTCCTGAATTACTAAATTCCCTATAAGCATCCTTGTGAAGATTTTCCCGACTGAATTTTTGAACCCAATCTAACTAATTTGCATATAGTTGTGGGTGGGGCTTTCCAGAAATAAAATAACTACAGATTTTATAATTCCTGCCTCGTTGATTCCCACAATCAATTAATATATATATATAACTATATATATATTATATATATATATAACTATATATATATATAACTATGATATATATATATATCTGCCGTATATATATATATGCCATGTATATGATTTATAACTAGCATATCTGTCAAAAGATAGCCAAAATAATTTCCTTATTTTCAAGTTAAATGCAGTGTCCAGGTCTCCATTTCCCTAAAACCTGTCAAAATGTTTCCTTTAGACCTTGAAATAAGAACCAGCTTAAAAGTTCTTCAAAGTCTTCATCTATGAACCCAAACTGTTTTAAAAACTGAAGTGAGGACAGTATTTTCATAATACAGGATCCACTTAGCATTCAAAAATTCTTCTTTCATGACCATAAATGTGGATTCACACATGAGATGAAGAAGATATGTACTCTGAGACATAAGTGAGATTGTATCTTTGTCTAAATGAAGGAGTACTCTGATACAAGGTACCATTTCACTTATGATTTTTTTCTGCAGTTTATTATGCATTCTGAAGATATTTAGTAAGATACATGCAAAGACACCAGTACTCAGTACTCCTTCAGGGTGGAGAATCTGAGAAAGTCCCCTTTTTTCCCTCTCTACTTGTGAGACTGCATGACAACTGCACACTGACCATGCAGAAAGATAGATTGCTATTATTTGTGGAGAACTTGGTGCTGGTCTCTTCTCACAGGTAAATAGTGATAGAACAAGAGGGAATGACCACAAGCTGCAACTGGGTAGGTATAGGTAGGTATAGACTGGGCATTAGTGTTGTGGAGGCAGGGAAATTAATGTGATGGAGTCAGGACATTTAAAAAACAGAATTATTTTATTTCCCTGAAAGCCCTGCCCCCAAACTCTATACAGAACTAGTATAGGTTTATTTACAGGTTCTAATTCAATCAGGAATTCTTCAACAGGATGTTATGGACAGATTTAGAGATTTGGGCAATCAAGAAAAGGCTAAGCTACAAACACAGCTTCACCCCTCTGTCAATTAGGCTGAGCAGAAAATTAAGGGCCCAGCAGCAGGCTTTACTCACAGAGGTGAGATAGGCATTGGGCAGTGATCCCTTGCTGGGTCTCTCTGCAGCTCGGCTGCCTTCCAAAGCTGCAAACCTGGATCCAGGCAGCAGCAACACAAAGCAGGTGGAAAAGCTGCCAGAGTCAGGAGTGCCTCCAAACACGGCTGTCACAGACAGGGATCTGTGGGAGTGACACTGCCTCGGCAGTGGCAGGGTAAAGTCAAACTGCTCAGGTCTGCCCAGTGCAGAAGAGCAGCCAGGAAATGGGCTGCAGTGTGGTCTGAGAGCAGCTAGGGCTGGGTGCCGTCGGCATCTCTCTCAAAAGGACCCCAGGGCTTGTCAAGCCTGCAGGTTTGCACAGAGCAGTGCAGAAGTGGGGAGAGGAGTCCAAAGGCAGGGACGAAGCAAAACCCAAAGCTGTGTGAAAAGGTAGGAGCCATCCAAAAGCAAGAATAATCCATAACAGGAACTCAGCAACGGCAGGATTTCTGTCATGGCAGGAGCCTGTCCTGTTGGGAGCTTTGTCAAGGCAGGCATCTCACACCTTGTCCCTTGTTCTATTTATCCTTTTCTAGACAAAGCGTCCATTTGCCATTTTATACTGGACACAAAAACTCAGACAGCCACCAACCTGATTCCCAGCATGAGCTGCCACATGGGTCAGTACACAATGTGGAAAGGCACCTGCTATTCCCACTTCAAGCCCACGGGACAGGAAGCAGTTTTCATGCTGCCTTCTCCCCATTCAAACCCACAGAGGGAGGGGAGAGGCAAGGGGAGAAGGAAGGAATTTGGAGTGCTCCAGAACAATTAGGTAAACATTTTTCACAGCAAGAGTCATCAGGTATTGGAATGGGCTACCCAGGGAGGTGGTTGAGTCACCAACCCTGGATGCGTTTAAAAGTTGTTTGAATGTGGTGCTTGGGGATACAATTTGGGGTGAATCTTGTAGAGTAGGGATATCAGTTGGACTTGGTAATCCTGAGGGTCGTTTCCAACCAGAATGCTTCTGTGATTCTACAATTAACTCAGTGAGGTGTTTAAATTAAAAATCCATTTAAGTAATATACTATATTTATTGTTGATGTAATACCAGGATCTGCAGTTTAGTTATCACAGCAGAGATTGTCAACCCTTCTGAGCCAACATTTTAAGATAGATATTTGCACTCTACCTACACTGAGACTCAAAGAAATGCACCCACATGCTCACAAATGCGCAATGAATGTGGTATAATTCAGTGGTTTTTAATAGCTGTTGATATATGTACATCTGAAGAGTTTTGCATAATCAAAAATGCAGTCTCAAAGAATGTACCTATAGAACAGCAGGTTTACTCTTGCCTCACATTTGTATTGCAGTGATGAAAATCAAATTTCAATTACGAATTTCAGTTCAGACTTCAGATTTTGGAGTCAAGATTCTTCCTCCACAGCTGATTTCTCTTGTGTGGTGTTGAAATCCATATTAATATTATCAACAGTAGTCTATAAGGCCAAATTTTCTTTGAAAATGAAAAGTAATTCTCTCAAACAACTTTATAAGCAATTAGTCTGTGACAGTCTCCTTATCATGATCTAATGAACTCTAGTGATGTAATTCTCAGTTGTTGGAGAAGAGGGACTTTAGCAAAACTAGCACCTGGGACTTCCAGTAAGCAGACTTTGGCCTGTTTACAAGACTGGTCTATGGAGTCCATTGGGAGGCAGTCCTGAAGGGCCAAGGAGCCCAGGAAGGCTGGACATTGTTTGAGAAGGAAGTCTTAAAGGTGTGGGAACAGGCCGTCCCTGTGTGTGCCAGAAGACTAGTCAGCAAGGAAGGTCAGCCTGACTGCATAGAGAGATTTGGATGCTGCCTAAGGAGAAAAGGGGAGTCTGTGGTCACTGGAAGAAGGGATAGGCCACTCAGGAGGATTGTCATGAAGCTATGCAGGGAGAAAATTAGAGGAGCCAAAACACAGCTAGAATCAGTTTGGTTTTAGCTCTTAAAGAGAACCAGAAATCCTACAGATATATTAACAATGAAAGGAGGACTAAGGAGGATCTATCCTTTGTTGGATTCAGGGGCACATAGTGATCAAAAATGAGGAAAAGCTTGAGGTACTTAACACCTTCTTTGCTTCAGTCTTTACTAGTAAGACCACTTGTTCATTGGCTACCTAGTCCCATGAGCTGGAACATAGGGATGGGAAGCAGATTGAAGTCTCCACAGTCCAAGAGATGGTTAGTGACCTACTGCGCTTACACAAGCGTGGGACCAGATGGCTTATGCCCAGGGGTACTGAGGAAACCAGCAGAAATGCTCTCAAAGCCATGTTCCATCATTTTCCAGCAGTCCTGGCTAACTGGGCAGGTCTCAGCTGACTGGATATTGACAAACGTGCCATACATCTACAAGAAGGGCTGAAAGGAGGACCCAGGAAATGACAGACCTGTCAGCTTGACCTCGTTGTGGGGGAAGGTCATGGAGCAGATCACCTTGAGTGCCATTCCGCAGTATGTGCAGAGCAATCAGGTGATCAGCATGGGTTTGTGAAGGGCAGGTCCTGTGTGACAATCCTGATTATCCTTCTAAGACAAGGCACAGCCAGGTTATGTCTGTCAAGAAGGGAAAAGTGAGTAGCAAGAGGAAAAGGTAGATCAAGAGAGAAAGATAGAAAGTAAGGTATCAACACCCTTGGATACAGCAATATCTTACAGAACCACTCCAGATCTTTAGCTCTTTGGTGATGGGCACACACCAGATCAAAATATGACAGTCTCTTTATATCCCTGGGGTATGGGTGGCATCCCAAACTGACATAGGAAGCATAGAGAGGTGATGCTGATCTGTATGAGGTCCTTCCAGCTTAGTGTCCGCTATAGACCTCTCCTTGGTGCAGTTGCAGCAGTTTAGCAAAGGAATTGTCTCAGGGAAAACACAGTACAATTTTGCAAGAAGCAGGTCTCTCTTCGAGTCAAAAAAGAGAAAAACAGGACCACTGAAGGCCGTCGGAAGCCACTGAGACTTCCTGTCACAAACCAGGTCTTGCTCATTCAGATCTTCTTGCCACACAAATTTTGAAGCAATAAGAATTAGGATGTTACAAATGGTTGGACCCAAAGAGTGGTAGTAAATTAATTTAAATCCAGTAGACAGCCAGTCGCTAGTGGTGTTCCCCAAGGCTCAGTACTGAGGCCACTTCTCTTTAGTATCTTTGTCAATGATACGGACAAAGGAACTGAGGGCACCCTCAGTAAGTTAACAAATGACACTAAAGTGGGTGGGAGTGTTCATCTACTTGAGGGTAGGAAGGCTCTGCAAAGGGATGCAGACAGGCTGGCTGGCTGGGCCAATGTGAGTTGTACCAGGTTTAACAAATCCAAGAGCCAGGTCCTGCACTTGGGTCACAGCAACCCTATGCAATACTACAGGATTGGGGGAGAATGACTGAAAAGCTGCTCAGTATAAAAGGATCTGGGGTTGATGGCTGACGGCCAGCTCAACATAAACCATGAGTGTGCTCAGGTGTCCAAGAAGGCAAAAAATATTCTGGCTGATATCAGGAACAGTGTGACCAGCAGGAGTAGAAAACTGATCATGCTGTTGTACTTGATACCAGTGAGGCCACACCTTAATGACACCATTAATTTTGAACCACTCATTAAAAGAAAGACATTGAGTTGCTGGAGTATATGCAGAAATGGGCAATGAAGCTGATGAAGGATCTGAAGACCAAGTCTTATGAGGAGCTACTGAAGGAACTGAGATTGTTTAGTCTGGAGAAGAGGAGGCTTAGGAGAGACCTCTTTGATCTCTACAACTACCTGAAAGAAAGTGGTACTCAGGTGGGGTCAGTCTCTTCTCCCTAGTATGAAGTGATAGAACAAGAGGAAGTGACCTGAAATTGCACCAGAGTAGGTTTAGATTGGATATTAGGAAAAAAAGTATTTATTGAAAGGGTGATCAGACTTTGGAATAGATTCCCAAAGGAGGTGGTGGAGACATCATCTCTGGAGGTGTTAAAAAAACATGTAGATGTGGAATCTTGAAACATGGCTTAATGGCTATGGTGTCATGGGTTGAGTTGTATCTTCTGGTGATATTCAATGTCATGTTGGCATCATGCCATCTTCTAAATGAAAGTGCTGGCTGGAGCAAACTATCCCGGGGCTTGAAGTTTAGATTGTAACATGAGAGGCTTCCTCCTACAGGTGCTACTCCCAGTTTCCAGGTTTGTGGGTGTTTGTCTTTCCTTGACCCTCCATGATAACCACACAACTTTTCCTCTGCCCGTCTCTCACCTCATTTTGCTGGCAAGAAAGTTA
>VWZE01016709.1:23722-33743 GCA_013396675.1 Eubucco bourcierii | reverse complement strand
TTTTTTTTTTTTTTTTTTTTTTTTTTAGTCATTCTGTCCTCATCTCTCCTCATTTAATTTTCTCTTTTTCATGATTCACATCACATCAACTCATTTCTACTTTTCCAGGTATATATATAAAATACAATTAAAATGAGGTTTGGGTGGGTTTTGGCCTTTCTATATCTTCTTTATGATTGGTTATCTGTTCTTTCCCTTTTCTTGTTGACAGCTTCACTTTATGTATGGAGAAAGTGATGGGCTGACTGACAGGTAATCAAACTATAAAATATTGAAAGGTCAAACAGGTAAAGCACACTTTAGTATTTCAGTTTCCCCAGATTCTTATATCTCAACTTAATCATAAGGGAGGTCAAGAGAGAAAGGCAAATGATGACAGTCTGAAGTGGCTAATGCCTTAAAATGCTGCAGGTTTCTCCTCTGAAGCTATTGCAATTTTCACTATAGTCCAATTCTTTCCTGCCAGAATTTTCATCTTAACTCAGATCGGTTCTCAGATCTCTTTATTCACTTTCCTAAATTTACTTTAAGTTTCATGGTCATGTGGAAACCAAAGGTATAAGATTTCTAGGAAATGCCTTTTAATTTACTATTATTTCTAATGAAAATTTCCTTATCACTGTTACTGTGATGAGAATTTACCTAATCTTTTTGATCACAGGTATAAGATTTCTAGTAAATATTTTTAAAGAATATAAATTTACTATTATTTCTAATGAAAATTTCCTTATCACTGTTACTGTGATGAGAATTTACCTAATCTTTTTTTATCATATTGTAATCAGATATTAATCAATGTTAGAAACATGATTTTGAACATATGAGTGTGTTATAATACCTTCCAAATATTACTGCTGGAACTCACATTAATAGGTATAATGTAGGTCAAAACAGTCTTCTACAAGAAAACTGTGCACAAATACAGTAAATACAAACAAGCTTTCAAAGGCAGATTTCAGGCAATTACTCCTCATGTATAATAATTTATGTAAGACAAGAAGTGAGATGTGATAAGAGGCAACAAGTATTCTGTCATGAGTTGAGTGGAACCTGCTGCTGTTATTCACATCATGCTGCAGTCATGCCAGCTTCAAACAATGAAAGTACTGGCTGGGGCAAAGTATTATGGGGCTTGAAATTTAGATTGCACCACAGGAGGCTTCCTGTTCTGCTTGCTGCTTCTGGATTCTTGCGTGCTATCTTTTCTGCTGCAATGACAGTGGGATAAGGAGGGATGGGAAAGTAGTTTCCTGGCTTAGTCTTTTGGCTCTCTTGCTTCTGCTTGCTGCTACTTTGCACTGTGCTTTTTCTGCAAATAGGCTAAGGCTTTTGTGTCTTACTTTTGCCTCACTTCTGTGTTGGGAAAGTAGGTCAATGCGATGGTTTGTTTTGACCTGTTTTGTTCTGATTTAAACCATTACACATTCATAGAATGGAAATGGAAATACTTTATCCACATTAAATCAATCAGAAAGGAACCAATCTTCCCAACAATCCAAAGGGAGACCCAAAAGAGGAATGCTGGCCAGGCCGCACCCCAAAATATGTAAAATAACTTTGTCTTAGCTTCCAGATTTAATTAGCAATAAATCAAATTTAATTAGCCCCACGTTGTAGCACCAAAATAAAAGATGTGATGGTTTGGGAGTTCCCTGCCCCACTGCACTTTGTAAAATCACCCAGACTAGACTCATCCAACTGCAAGTTAAGGACTGAAGCTCTATTTACAGCTCGGCACAATGTANGTTAAGGACTGAAGCTCTATTTACAGCTCAGCACAATGTACAAGCAGAGATAGATACAATAGACAAGAATATTTACAGAAATATGCAAGTTATAGGTAATACAGAAACACAACCTCCTCCCAGAAATCAGAGTCCCCAGGAGGGGCTCCAAACCACCCTTCCACCTTCTTTCCACCCCTCTAACTTACCCCAGGATCTGCCTTATGTGCAAGGTGAGTTTGGAGGATTGACCAGGGGAGTTAGAAGCAGAATGGTTAGCTGGCTTACACAGCAGGGAGACCGAAAGCAGAAGACACCAACAGCCAGAGAGATCGAGAATCTCTCTCTCTCTTATCTATGTTTGTGTTCTTGTTCTTATCCATCTCAACAAGCCTATGAGTGAAGCAGACATCATCACTGTTTGCTTTTCACAACCTATAATCTATTTTTTTTCATTAAAATATTCCAGTTAACCTCAAAGCAGCACACAAAGAAAGACGACATTTGATAATTATTTGGGACAAATTAGTTGTGAAAAGAGTACAAATCAGAGGCAGTTTCCAAAAATTAGAGCTGAGGGGCAGTGTATTTTTTGGAAAAGACAAACTAGAGATATAACTCCACAGTTAGCTGTTACTTGTCTTTAATAGATTCCATTTGAATTGACCAGGACCAGTCCTGTTCAATGTACCCTTTAGTGATGCTCAATGTCCTCTTTTTAGAGAGGGAGATTGAATGGACTCTCAGCAAGTTTGCAGGTGATACCAACCTGAGTGGTGTGGTTGATAAGACTGAAGATCAGAATGTCATTCAGTGAGATCTGGGCAGGCTGGAGAGGTGGGATGAGAAGAATCCCATGAGGTTCAATACGGCAAAGTGCAAGGCCCAGCAACTAGGTCAGGGCAATCCTCAGTATCAGTACTGGCTGGGGTATGATGATGAAGTTGAGAGTAACCCTGCAGAAAAGGAATTAGGGGTGCTGGTGGACAAGAAGCTGGACATGAGCCAACAATGCACACTTGCAGGCCAGAAGGCAAATTGTATCCTGGGCTGCATCAAAAAGAACCATGACCAGCAGATCAAGACAGGTGATTCTGCCACTTCTACTCTGCTCTAGTGAGACCTCACTTGGAATACTGTGTCTAACTATGGGACCCCCAAAACAAGAGAGACATAGACATGCTGGAGTGGGTCCCAGAGGAGGGAGCATCTCTGCTATGAAGACAGGCTGAGTGATCTGGAGCTATTCAACCTGGTGTTATGGATGGATTATGAATTACTACATAGGAAATATTAATAAAAGCATTGGTATTTTTATTAATAATCACAAATTATTTTCTTATCTACAGAGTCTTTATGCTTGTTTGTGCACATAGATTACAGAATATGTACAGCGCATAGGGCAGTATCAAACAATTTGTCAAATACACAAACAGTAAGCTTTTGAAAAGAGATTCTTGCAGTGCAAGATGCCACTTGCCCTCTAGCAGGACTCGAGAGGCTCCTTTCTGCTACAGCAGAAGGCACAATTACAGTCACAGAGTAAACAGAACCAAAACAAAGAGCTTTAATTACAAAGATGTTTTCTAAAATATTTGCTCATATATTTATATATATTAATATATATTTATATATATAAAGAGTTATTTCTTTATTTGTTTATCTATATGTTTGCTTATTTATTTACTCATATTTATAATCCTAATATCTCAGGATTTCCAGGATTGCATCATAGTTCCAGAAAGTTCTTAAAACACTTGGAGGGGTGCTGTCAATGGTATGATGGGAGCTTTTGGAGTTTCCCCTGGACTCTGACACAGTGCTGGGGCTGGGGCTTGCACAGTCTTCTGACCTGATCTTGACCCCTTCTAGGGCAGGCTGTATCCTTTCCTGGGCTCCAGACCTGGCACGGAGGTTTGCAGATGTGCAGGCAAGCAAGGTTTCTTGCAGTGTGGCAGTAACCTGCCACATGTTGAGGCACTGGGACGTGAACAGAGAAGGGTGATGAAGCTGGTGAGGGGCCTGGAGAACAGCCCTGTGAGGAGAGGCTGAGGGAGCTGGGGGGTGTGAAGCCTGGAGAAGAGGAGGCTCAGGGCAGACCTCATTGCTCTCTGCAGCTACCTTAAAGGAGGTTGTAGCCAGGTGGGGTAGGGTTCTTCTCCCAGGCAATCAGTAACAGTAGGAGGGGACACAGTCTCAAGTTGTGCCAGGGGAAGTCTAGGCTGAATGTTAGGAGGAAGTTCTTGACAGAGTGATTGGCATTGGAATGGGCTGCCCAAGGAGGTGGTGGATTTGTCATCCCTGCAGATGTTGAAGCAAAGCCTGGATGGGGCACTTAGTGCCATGGTCTGGTTGTTTGGTTAGAACTGGGTGATAGGTTGGGCTGGGTGAGCTTGGAGATCTCTTCCAAGCTGCTTGATTCTATGATTCTGTGATTCTAAAGTGGGACAAAGTGTTTACTTTTTGGCTTTTTATCTCTTTCAGCAAGCCAATGAATGATATAGACTCCATGATTATTTTCTTTTCACAACCAATGATGTAATTTCTCTCATTAAAATATTCCAATTAGTCTCAAACCATCACAGTGTCCCTGTTCTCTGCAGGGCGGTTGGCAAGATGCCCTTTGGGGGTCCTTTCCAACCCAATGCAATGTGTGAATCTGTAATTGTACAAAAGGGAGAATGTTTTGATTTGCAGGCAACAGAGCACTTCAGGCTGGCAAATGAACCACTTAGCTGACACTGAAATGCTGATATGCACTAATGCTGTGAGACTGCAACTTGCATGACAATGCCTCTGCAAGATAGAATTATAATCAGTTATTCACCTTGTGTGTGTGAACTGTTGGAGAGCAGCTCTGGGGAGAAGGACCTGGGAGTCCTGTGGACAACAGGATGACAGAGAGCCAGCAATGTAGTAAAGGAGCCGAATGGCATCCTGGAGTGCATCAAGAAGAGAGTGACCAGCAGATTGAGGGAGTTTCTCCTGTCTGTCTACTTTGCCCTGGTGTCCTGCTGGGGCAAAGCAGGCCCAGCCTTGTTTGCAGTGCCAGTGTGCTGTTTGCTTGGTTGGGTTTCAACTGTCTCTCTTGCTAGTGGTCTGTTTTGCCTCGAGGGGTGATTAAAGGTGGTCTGTTCAGGGAGGGCCTCACCTCACTTGCTTTCAGTTCTGCACCTCTGCCTGCTGCTGGCTGTGTGTTGCGGACTGGCTACCCGAGGACACAGGCTCCCTCATTTTGCTTTCAGTTTTGGCAGCACACTCAGCTCCCGCTGACCTCTCTGCCTTCTGGTTGCACTGAAAACACAATCAGGGATTATAGTTTCTTCAATCATTACTTCACCACAGCGTCTCAGGCTGATCTTGTGGTATCAAGTGATAATCTTGGCTATTAAATCAATTGGACTCTCTGCTTTTCCTGCCAATGGCCCTGTACAAGGGCAAGGGGAATCCACCTTGTGACTGGCAACAGCAGCTGCTGCTCCTCACTCTCCCATCTGAGTTGTGTGTAGGATATGAGGATTTATATTTCTTTGTCCCTTCCCTAAATTGCTCCACAAAAAATTCCTGTCATACTTTTTGTGTAAATAATTCTTGACTGGGTATTGGAACTTTTGGGAAATTGTCAATAGTTCACTGTTTTGGGTTCTGTGTGTGTTTGGTGCAGGGATTGACGTTAATCAAGTTGGAGATTTTCCCATTTCTGCATATTAAATTTGAATATTCATAACACCTGGTGAGGCCAAATCTGGAGTATTGAGTCCAGTTCTGGGCTCCCTGGTCCAAGAAGGACAGGAACTTCTTGGAGATGATACAACAAAGGGCTACAAAGATAATGAGAGGATTAGAGAGCACTGTAGGGGAGTAACCAGAAATATATCATGTCAGGGGTGACCAGAATGCTGGGGATGACCAGAATGCCAGGGGTCACCAGAATGCCAGGGGTCATCAGAATGTCACGAGTCACCAGAATGCCGGGGGTCACCAGAATGCTGGGGGTCACCAGAAGCTGCAGAATCACACAACGTCGGGGGTTGCTAGGTGTAGGGTGGATGGGTGACACAAGACAGGATGACCAGACACCAATCAGGTGCATCCAAGATCGCCCCTTTATTGCAACAAGTCAGCATGGACTTATACAGGATAGACTGCCTAGACACACACTATAAACTCTCTCCTTGGTACAGGCAGCTCTCCTCAAGCTGCTTCCAGGCACACTGATAAAACTTCTTCAACAAGGTCACCGTCAGGCACTCTGCTTTGCCATGCCGCATCCATGTTTACATAACTACCACATTATCTCGAATGATTCCCAGCACAGAGCACTGCCACAGTTGGTAGTCCTATGAGACCCAACAGAGCACATCCCTTATGAGGAAAGACTGAGATAATGTGGTCTTTGTAGTCTGGAAAAGAGCAGTCTGAGGCAGGGGGGGATCTTATCAATTATTATGAATACTTGAAGAGTGGGTGTCGGGAGGATGGCACCAGTCTTCCATGGTGCCTAGTGACAGGACAAGGGGTAATGGCCACAAACTTGAACATAGGAAATTCTATCTAAACATGAGGAAGAACTTTTATTTAAGGGTGGTGGAACACTGGAACAGGCTACCCAAAGAGGTGGTGGAGTCTACATTTCTGGAGACATTCCAAATCCACTTGGACGTGTTCCTCTGTGACCTTCTTTAGATAAACCTACCTTGGCAGCTGGGGGTGGGGGGAGGATTTGTTGATCTTTGGATCCATTCAACCTATACCATTCTGTGATTAACTTAGCAGTTACTGATTTATTCTAATGTGTATCAAAACATTAAAGCTTAGGTGACTCTGGAGGTAATTAATCACCATCATAGATGATTTCATCAGAAAAAGAAAGGAAGAGGTTGGAGACATCATTTTGTGAGAGATCAGAACTATGGTTCATAAAAATTCCTACCTTCCAGAATTGTGATCATTTCTTTCAAACAATGATGCCTCATTTGTAAGTCACATTGTGGATAGCCCTCAAACAGATACACCTAGGAAAGAGGAACAATCTGAGTCTAAAGTAGTCTAAAGAGTAATCTAAAGTAGTCTAAGTCCAAGTAGTCTAAAAAAATATTATTTTTTTAATTTTGGTGCTTCTATTTAACCATTGATACTGTCCGGAACTCTGAATCTTCTCTGCTTTAATGTGATACTTACACAGCTCTGACATTGTGCTTTAGTGCACAGGAGAAAGACCTTATCCCTGTGGTATACAGATTTAATGTCTATTAGTATTTCTTTCTCTTTAATTGGTAGCACCCAAAAAAGACTAAGCAGGATTATATAGTTTAAGTAAAGAATAAACTAGAAAACGTATTTGCAAGCAGTTGCTGAGCTACTATTCAACTACTATCTCCCTGGATTCTTTCCACAGACATATTTGAAAGTTGCAGCTACAGAATAAGTATGTTTTCAGCTGTCAGAAAGAAAGTTTTCAGTTATTCATGGGACTAAATGAACTGAGTACCTTGATTGTCATTCATAAAATAACCTAGACAGAGTGAGTTGCAAGAGAGTGGTAAGTACTGTATCCACTTCTGGAGCCTCTATTAAAAGAGGGATGTGGAGATTCTGGAGTGTGTCCAGAGAGGGGCCACAAGGGTGCTCAGAGGGCTGGAGCTGCTCTGCTATGAGGAGAGACTGAAAGAGTTGGGGCTGTGCAGTCTGGAGAAGAGGAGGCTCCCAGGTGACCTTCTTGTGGCCTTCCAGGATCTGAAGTGGGCTACAAAAAGGCTGGGGAGGGACTATTTAGGCTCTCAGGTAGTGACGGACTAGGGGGAATGGAGCAAAGCTGGAGGTGGGGAGATTCAGCCTGGAGGTGAGGAGGAAGTTGTTCAGCATGAGAGTGGTGAGAGCCTGGAATGGGTTGCCCAGGGAGGTGGTTGAGGCCCCATCCCTGCAGGTTTTTAAGGCCAGGCTGGATGAGATTCTGGGCAGGCTGCTCTAGGGTGTCCCTACCCATGGCAGGGGGATTGGAACTGGCTGCTCCTTGTGGTCCCCTCCAACCTTGACTGATTCTATGATTCTATGTCCTGGATATGATTTTGAATACAAAATCATAGAATTGTTTGGGTTGGAAAAGACCTGTAAGATCTCTAAGCCTAACGGTCAACTTACCATAATCATGGCCATTAAAACCTGCCTCAAAATGCCACATCTATACATATTTTTGACACCTTCAGGAACAATGATCCCACTGCATCTCTGGGCAACTTATTCCAAGGACTGACGACCATTTTCAGTACTTTTTTTTTGCCTAGTATCCAATCTAAACGTTCCCTGGTGCAATTTCTGGTTATTTCCTGTTCTGCCTGGATTTTTATCAGCACTCTACTGGTAAAGTTCATCTTTTAAATATCATTTGAGCACTTCATGCAAAAGACTGCATTTCACTTTTTTGGTTTGGAGGGTTCTTTTGGTTAGTTTGTTTTGGTTGGATTTTGTTGTTGTTTTGGGCTTTTTGTTGTGCATTTCACCTTTTGATTTGGAGGTCGTTTTTTTTACTGTTTTTCACCTTTTGTTTTGGAGTTTTTTGTTTTGATTTGGTTTAGTTGTTGTTTTGGGGTTTTTTTGTGTGTACTTTTCTTTTTTTTCTATTTTTTTTTTTGCACTAAATGTTTTTAGCATCATATACTTTTTCTCACTTGGAGCATTACAATGTAAACTGCACTATGAGTCTAAACAGACAAGAGATCATAATATTTCGACTAGTCTTTATCAATATTTTATTTCATATATGTGCACAAACTCCTGATTTCTGTTTCTCTCTATAGTAAGGTGGGGCTATAAGGACAGGCTGAGAGAGTTTGGGTTCTGCAGCCTGGGGAAGAGAAGGCTTCCAGGAGACCTTAGAGTAGTCTTCCAGAATCTGAAGGGGGCTACAGGAAGGTTGTGGAGGGATTATTGACAATGTCTTGTAATACCAGGACAAGGGGCAATGGGTTTGAAGTGGCAGAGGGGAGGTTGAAAGCGGATGTTAGGAGGAAGTTGTTTGCAGTGAGGGTGGTGAGACACTGGCACAGGTTGCCCAGGGAGATGGTGGTTGTTCCCTTCCTGGAAGTGTTCAAGACCAGGTTGGAGGAGGCCTTGAGTGACCTGTTCTAATGGGAGGTGTCCCTGCCTATGGCAGGGGATTTGAACTGGATGATCTTCGAGGTCACTTCCAACCTTCCCATTCTGCGATTCTATCTTCGAACTCAGAACTGAATCCACTGACAAGAGGAATCATACAAACAATAGGAAAAATGTAATTTCCTTAGAAATAGAGAAAGCATTTTCAAAGTTCATAAAAAATTCTTCAGCATGGAGAGCTAGTCACAGGCTGAGTATTTCACTGTGCAATAACATTGATATCACTTACCATTTGGATTGCATTTATGTTTTAATTACAGATTTTCACCAAGATAAATTTGCCGTGGAGGAGGTCTTAGGAATTTCTTCATATCAGATTTTGACTAGTAGTTACATGAGAGTGTTGTATTAGATAAACTTATTTCACTTATGCTTAAACACCCAGCCCCTGTGTTCCAAGAGCTGATTCTTCTGAGTCCTATACCATCTTAATATCATAAACGTTGCTCTGATACTAATACAAAGTTTATAGCACCACTTCTAGTTCTTTTAAATAAACTCTGAGATGTCTGCAGTAGTCAATAGTCCACTTAATGCTTACATGCAGTGGGAAATGCAGCCATATCATTGAAACCTGTACTTGGCAGATTTTTTTTTGAGTCCTTTGTGGTTATCAAGAAATTAGAGAAACACAGAAATACGGAGTTGACATTTCCCATTGATCTTTGTGCTGTCACTCTCCAGGTCAGAGTTCTGTCACAGACCATACTGTGGTTTCTTCTAGCCCACAAAATCATAGAATCATAGAATCATAGAATGGTAAGGTTGGAAGGGACCTCAAGGATCATCTAGTTCCAACCCCCTGCCATAGGCAGGGACACCTCCCACTAGTACAGCTCACTCAAGGCCTCATCCAATCTGGCCTTGAACACATCCAGGGAGGGAGCATCCACAACCTCCCTGGGCAACCCGTTCCAGTGCCTCACCACCCTCACTGTAAAGAACTTCCTCCTAACATCTAGTCTAAATCTCCCCTCTGCCAGTTTAAGCCCACTGCCCCTTGTCCTGTCATTGCAGGACCTTGTACATAATCCTTCCCCAGCCTTCCTGTAGGCCCCCTTCAGATACTGGAAGGCTACTATCAGGTCCCCTCGAAGCCTTCTCTTCTCCAGGCTGAAGAGCCCCAACTCTCTCAGCCTGTC
>VWZE01016709.1:12682-22981 GCA_013396675.1 Eubucco bourcierii | reverse complement strand
CCAGGGTCATTCTTTTTACCCTTCTTGAAGATGGGTGTTATGTTTGCCCTCCTCCAGTCAGCAGGAACTTCACCAGTCTGCCTTGACTTTTCAAATATGATGCACAGTGGTTTGGCAACTTCATCTGCCAGTTCCCTCAGGACCCGTGGGTGGATCTCATCAGGCCCCATGGACTTGTGCAAATTTAGGTTTCTTAGGAGCTCATAAACGTGATCTTCTACTATAGTAGGCAGATTTGCCTGCTCTCAGTCCTCACTTTTACCCTCTGCAACTTGGACATTGTGGTTGGAGCCCTTGCTGTTGAAGACTGAGGCAAAGAAGTCATTGAGCACCTCAGCCTTGTCCATGTCCTTTGTCAGCAGCTCTCCATTTTCCTTCTGTAAGGGTCCCACATTGTCCCTAGTTCTCCTCTTCTCACTAATATACCTGAAGAAGAAAATCATGCTTCCTTTCTATGTAAAACAGGGTGCATGACTGGAGTGCTGATACATGTCTAAATTTTGATGCAATACAAAATTTGGGTCTGGTTAAAGCATGCACTAACACAGAGTAAGTATATCTAAGTCCTGCAGCTTAAAATTCACTTTTCAAACCCAGAATTCAGGCAAAACTAAGTGTGTATTTTCTGTGGCAAGAACAGGGTAGAACAGTCCATACTCTTCTGTGGGCTAGAATTGTATTGTTGTTGTAGATATTAATAATTTGTTATGAATTATTAATATTATTTTTTATTATTTATATTTTTTAAAATGGGGAAATTCCCTGAGAATCTTGACAGGAAGTAATTGCACAAAGGGTATTTATGAAGACAGAATTAAACAGTTAAAACAACCAGAACTTGGAAAATATGAACAGGAAAACAAGAACAATTGTAAATCTGCTTATGCATTAACTCCAGCAGATGTACTCATGACGCTTTGGTCCCTGAGTAAGTTTCCTGTACAAACAGGCTTCCAAAACTCAGGATAATAATAATAAAATACAAGATATTCCAGGCAGAGGGAAGGAGAGAAGAACTGAGTTGCTGCTGGACTACTGGTGCAAGCTGCAAACAGGTACCCGCCGCCATTCTCAGTTAAGGAGCCACAAATGAGGTACTGTTGCTGGTGGAGGGTCAGGGCAGAAAGGCAGAAAGGTAGGAAGGCAGGAAGGCAGGAAGGTTCAGGTTCGAAATCATCCCCATTAAATAGATCATTTTTAAAATAAAACTGACCAACAGGCACTGGCATCGTTGTTCTGCCCAATGAATTCAAAGCTTTGTGCCTCGTGTGACCTTGCAGGCACCTTGAGGGGCAGCAGCAGCAGACACCTGACACATGGTGCTAAGCTCCCAGTCCTCAAAGCTTTGCTGCTCCATTGTTTGCTCATTCTACTCAACTCCTGGACCCACACCAGAAAGAGGAGAGCAAGGGTTAAACTGACCTACCAGTACAATTATTTTATTCTGAGACTGTCTTTAGCTTTCATGGGAAATATCATTGCAGAAAGAGCGGCCAGTGTTGAAAGCCTGTCCCACCAATCCTAAAGTTTTTCTCTCTGTTGAAAGCTCTCTGGTTTTAGGTAGGCTTTGAGAAGGCAGTCGGGACAAAGGATCCGCTCTTTGGAGAATGTTCTTATTTGTGAGTCCAGTCTAAAAAGGCTGATTTCTTTGCATGAACATTCACGTAAACCAGTGTGAAATTTCCAGTTATTTGTCATTTTGTCTTAAGTTTGAGCAACTTTCTTTTCAGATACAGGCTTCTGAAGCTTCTTGTTCTCAAACACGCCAAAGTGACAAGTTTCCCTAGCTCACTTGCAGTAACAAATCCTACCCCATTTCCTGTATGACAGCAGTATCACTTTAACGATCATGTACTCCTAGCCATAATTTTTTTCCGACTGTGTGGTGAGCGGTGTAAAAGGATGCAGACGAGAAAGCAGATGGAAGGGCACAGAGATGGAGGCAGCCTCAGGAAGGTGGTGAGGGGGCAGATCTTGGAAATTACTAAAATACCTTGCACTGCCCAGAAGAGGCAGGCAGAGATCACTGCCCCTCAGGAAGCTGCCTACCCACATGGACAGGGGCACACATTTTGTTGATTAAATATTAGCATCACAGTCTTTTGCCACACTCATCACAGGATGTTAGAGGTTAGAAGCGACCTCCACAGATCATTGAGTCCAACTCCCCTGCCACAGCAGGACCGCAGAATCTAGTGCAGTTCACACAAGAATGTGTCCAGATGAGTCTTGAAAGTCTCCAGAGAAGGAGACTCCACAGCCTGTTCCAGTGCTCCAGGACTCTTACAGTAAAGAAACCCTTCCTCATGTTGAGATGGAACTTCCTGTGCCATAGCTTTTACCCATTACCCCTTTTCCTATCACAGGGCACAAATGAGAAGAGTTTGTCCTCTCCCTCTTGACACTCAACCCTCAGATATTTATAAACATGGATTAGATCCCCCTCTAAGTCCTCTCTTCCAAAAAGCCTCAGGTCTCTCAGCCTCTCCTCATAGAGCACATGCTCCAGCCCCTTCATCATCTTCATAGCCCTCTGTTGGACTTTTTCAAGTAGATCCCTGACCCTCTTGAACCGAGTAGCTCAAAACTGAATCCAATGTGCCAGGTGAGGTCTCACCAGGGCAGAGTAGAGGGGAAGAAGAAACTCCTTCAATCTCATGGCCACAGTCCTCTTAATGCATCCCAGCATCCCATTTGTCTTCTGTTGTGGTAAGCCTAAGCAGGCCGAAATAGGCTTATACATGTCTTGGCTTGCCCAGACATGTTCCACTGCTCCCCCTCCTTCTGTGCTGGGGAAAGCAACCACAGGAAAGAGAACCAAAGCCCTGACTTCAGCTGTCATGGTCAAGCTTGGCAAAGTGCCATCCTGATTGGCTAATCTATGTCCAAAGGCCAATTAGCCTCGGGCTAATTGATAAAAGGGATGAGCAGGTAGCACAAGGTCTGCTCTACCACTGTATCTGTGCTTGCTTACTACCTCATTACATCCTGAGCTGTGTGGGACTCTACTACCAGGAACAGGCTCTCAATGCCTTCAGGCACTCAGCCTGCACAGCCAGCCTGATATTGTGCCAAGCCTGCCCATGGCATTGCACCCTGCCTGCCTCTCTGCAAGGCTGCTACTGAATGGGGAGTCAAGAGGAACCAGACCAGAGACTGTGCCAGACTCCAGCTGCCTGAGAAAAGAACCTGGGAAAACTCCAAAGGCTCTAATGGCTTTGAGACCACCAACAGCAACTCCTCCTGTGCTTTGGGTACTGTCTGATAATATTTTGGGAGTAAATCCTCAAAGCCTCTTGTAATCACTAATTGCCTTCTGCCATGAGCAGAAAGGAGCTTGCTGTGTCCACCCAGTGGCTAAGCAGGATAATAAACCACAAACAGTGTAGTGACCGCAGGAACCTTCTCTGCCAGTCTGATGTTTGCCTTTGCTGGGTACCTCTTACAGTGTTCCAGTTTTGCCTGTTCCCTGTGTGCATAAATTTCCAAACCCTGTGTTTCAAACCTTGTAACTAAGTTTTCTGGTGAGGTTTAATTTTCACAGTTATTGACAATTTCTGCCTGGATATCAAAATTAATATTGATTATTAATGCCGCATCATTAGTAACACCTTCTTGGCCACAAGGGCACATTGTTGTCCCATGGCAAACTTGTTGTCCACCAGGACTCCCAGGTCCCTATACACAGGGCTGCTCTCTAGCACAACCCCTCCCAATCTGTACTGATGCAGTTTATTGTTCTTTCCCAGGTGCCGGTCTCTGCACTTATTCTTGGTGAACCTCATTAGGTTCCTCTTTGCTCAACTCTCCAGTCTGTCCAAGTCTCATCTTTGACCAACTACAAATACGAAATTATACTTGATAACTGTATTCACATTCCTGTTTGGGGAACCACTATATCCCAAATACTGTTTTACACAAGCAGAAGTTAGCCTGTAATAACAGATATAAAACAATAGATCAAGCTCAGATTGTTTGGGTTTTTTTCAGCACTCATTTTTTTCCTGCCACTGGTCTTATTCTACTGGCTTCAGGAAGTAAATCTTATCATTGGATCTTGTGAAGTCCTGACCACATTTTGACAACATTTTCATTTCCATCCTCTTCATAAGGAGGCTATTTATTTAACAGTTCATCACTTATTTCTGCAATCTCTCCATTAGGTCAGAAAAAAAAGCAGTTTAATGTTAAATGCTTAGTATTTGATTTCAGGCATCAAGGTTACCTGGAGAAAGGCCTTGCAACTGTTATGTCATACAGTTAAATCATTAAGGTGCTCATCTTCTCCTTAGATTGAAGAGCCTAAATAAAAATTACAGAACATTCCAGAGTGAAAAGTCTCTGCCCGCCTATGTGTGGTCCATGATGGATGGAGCATGTAGTTCTTGCTAAAGCTTCACACTGAACCACCTCTAGTAAAAAAGAAAACACTGCTTACATAGCCTTTAATGAAGATACTTAGAGTCTTTTCTTCACTGGATGTGCTGAACTGAAGTGCAGAAACAGGGTCTTGTATTGATATAGTTATTAAGCGACAGGATGACAAACATTGGATCATTGGTGTAGTATTAGGATAGTGCAAAATCATGTAGCACTATCCGAATTCACAGATTGATTTTGAGTTGTTTGAAAGCTTGTGTTAAAAGACTGGGTTGGTTCAGGCAGAAATTTATACACTTTAGATGGTAGCATCATTAATAAGTTCAAACGTTGCGTTCTCCAAGGTTGCATACCCAGGAGAAGTTAAGTGTTAAGTTATATAAATATCTGAGGGCTGGGGTTCAGGAGACAGGGGGGAACAGGCTCTGCTCATTTGCCCCCTATGACACAACAAGAAGCAATGAATATAAGCTGCAGCACAGGAGGTTCCACCTCAACACAAGAGGGAACTTCTTTACCGTAAGGGTCCCAGAGCACTGGCACAGGCTGCCCAGAGACATTGTGAAGTCTCCTTCTCTGGAGCCTTTCAAGGCCTGTCTGGATGTGCCCCTGTGTGACTTGTCCTTGATTGTCTGGTCCTGCTCTGGCAGGGGAGTTGGACTGGATGAGCTCTTTGGGTCCCTTCCAACCCTTGACACCCTGTGAGCCTGTGATATGACCGTCATACACATGATGACCATGCATGACACACTGAATGTTTGTGAAATATCCATTAAGTAATATAAAAACTCCTCTGTATGTGTGGGGCATCAATTTCCTTATAAATCTGAGTATTAACCTATTATAACTTTTTTGCTCACAAACACTATATTTTTCAAGTTCAAGCAGAAAAAAAATTCCATCCCTTTAAAAAGATGGTCTAGTGTCAGAAGAAAATAGATATGTTCTGAAATTTCTAGGTAAAAAAATAAAGATCTATATCTAAAATTCACTAATCTGTTCAAAGTGAAGTTAGAGCATTTCACATAACCATGAATAATCTGATAGCTATAGAAAGCTTATGTGTGCACCATGTGTCACTATTTAAATTTAAATATATACTTCTGGTTCAGAATTTGGAAATAGGCTGGAAATTTAAATATATACTTCTGGTTCAGAATTTAGAAATAGACTGGAAATTTAAATATATACTTCTGGTTCAAGAATTTGGAAATAGGCTGCAGAATAAATCAATACTTCCTCTTACTACAGTTTTTCAAATTATTTCCACTACTTGATTAAATGCAATATTTTTTAGACATTAGTCATTGTTGCCTTTTTTCTACTCTTTCACTTAACAGAATCATTAAGTTGTTACTGTGTGGGGGTTTTTTAATATGGTTTTCTTTGCCGTCTCCTTATATGCCTACACTCAGGGAATGCTGATTATACCTAGAGCCCTGTGCCAATGTGACTTTGTCCAACCATGGCCAAAGCTGACTCAGCCTATTTTATATAAAGCTGATTTATATAAAAAATACCTCATTATTGCTCAGAAGAGATTAAGACTCTAACATAATCCAACTATTCTTCTCCTGTTTATCTCTCTCCTATGAAACAGACCGTTTCCTCCTTAAGAGACTGAAAGCACCCTTTGAATACCTTATACCTATACTGGTATTACTGCATGGTATTGTAGATGTATGTGGTGCCCTACAGGGTTACGCTTAGATTCTTGAGCATATGCCAAGGATATTTCTTCTCATATGTCTATTTGGTGACAAATCCTGTTGCAACAAAGTATATCTAGCCCTAAGGCACCATATAAAATATTACAGATTACTGATTTTTCAAGTGACAGTAACTAATGATAGGGAATAAACTTTCTCTTCTTCTAAGTCATCCCCTCATGAAAAAGTATCATCAGTGACCTGTCTAGCAAAACAGCATTTAGTTTTTGCACAGCAATTGATGTGACTGCTCTCCAAACTACAGCAGCTGGTCTGCAGTGCCAATTCCCAGTGATCTCTGCATGTGATAATTCTCAGTGATCTCTGCAAGAGTCAGAAATTCTCAGCAGCTGGCCAAGATCAACTGCTGGGAGATTAATTGGAGGCTTTTGCAGGAAGTGTTTGTCCCTAGAGAGTATGAAAGGGAATTTCATGTATTCAACATTGCAGATACTTGGAAAGGGAAATAGGGATCAACAGCAGCAAAGCAATTGAGCCATACTAGAGGTCTGCAGACTTCAAAGGAAAAGTTAATTTTTATTTTCTTTTGCCCACAGGTCTACCCACGGATAGCGCCGGCATTTTGGCACTACCTGCGGGTAGAAGTGAGTAGCGAGTGTTTGAATACTCCCACATCTTTACTTTACAGATGTACAGCTTTACAGCTTACTTCACAGCTTCCTAGTATTTACCTCCCTCCTAATTTGTCCATAGTGCAAAACTAAATAGTTACCATTTTAGCTACCATCTTCTGTGAATGTAGTCTTCTACTAATTCCATATTGTTTCAACTACAGCGTAATTACTAACCCAAGTCACAAAGATGTCATACTCTTATATGCAAGATTAAAGACCAAAAGATGAAGTCAAGGCCATATTATGCATTACTACTGTAGTAAAAATTCAAAGCACATGAATCCATACTTGCACCTCCTTTTATAAACATATTTTGCATTCATGAGAAGGATATGGAGCTTCAGTTCTGCTATGTCACTTTTGTGAAGTTTATACAACTCAACTTGATATCATTTCTCCCCTCTTTTGTCCCTCAGGAGCATGAGCAGCTCAGCTATTCCTCCACAAGGTCCAAGGCTCCAAGTGTTATCATCACAGGTCTCAAGCCAGCCACCAAGTACATATTTCATATCAGAGTCAGGACAGCAGCAGGATACAGCGGCTATAGCCAGAAGTTTGAATTTGAAACCGGAGATGAAAGTAAGTTTCACTGAAGGGAAAAAAAATCAAATACAGTAGAAGTAGCATCTACTACCAAAACAATAAGACATTCTGAGTTTGAATGGCTGAATCTACTTTCATTTATAACAACAAATAGAAAATCAGCGTTACTGCTGAAGGGATCTTTTCTTTTGCAGAGTTTCCTTATGGGTCCCTTCCATCTTGAGTTATTCTATGATTCTGTGACTCTTTCTTTGTTTAAAGAAGGCCTTTCTCTGGACATCTATAAATACCCTTAGTCAGGCTTTATTTAAATCCAGGAGCTTTACCCAAGCTCCCAGAATGCAGTGGTGGAGCCTTTTGTCTCTAGATGTTAATGCTCTCAGCCTCCAAAAAAAAATTATAAAGAAATGAAACTTTTACATTTATGGCAACAAATAAGCCTACAAATATTGTCCAGTAAGAAATAAAAAGTCTGCGTATTCCTACGGAACATGAGAAAAAACCCGACGGTATGTATGATGTTCATGCTTGGAACAACGTCATATATTATAATCCTGTATTGCATTTCATGTTCAAAGAAACTGCAAACAAGGTATTTACAAGCATTTCAGGCAAAATTAGTATAGTAGATTGTAGTAGAGGGGTAATTAATGCAAGATGATATTTTTATAAATTAATATTTCTTATTAATATTCAATATTCAGAACTCTCATCACTAATTGTAATAATAATTGGTTCTTTGCATCGATCTTGGAAACTTTATACAGGTAATAACAGGCTCTAGGAATAACCAGTAATAATATATAACATTAATTGAACTCGATTGAACTAGAAGAGAAGGTTGCTGTGGTTTGTGTAGTGCTTGCAGTCAATATTCCACGTGCCCACTAGATGAACTCAGTGAGCTCCTTTCTGCTTAGGGCAGAAGGCAATGGTGAATTGCAAGAGGCTTAAAGTATTGACTCACAGGATATTATCTCCCAACTGGCAGGGCTGGCTACAGCTTCAGACAGTACCCAAAGGCTTTCAGGGGATTCTTGTCATCCGCTGAGACTTCTGATTCTTCCCAGACTGCTGGGGAAAGGAGGTAGACATCTCTGACCTGGTCCTGATCTCTGGATGATCTGTGTATCTCCAGGACTTCCTGTCTTGGCAGGAGGCTTTCAAGGGCAGGCAGGATGCAATGCCATGTGCAGTCTCAGCACGGTGTCATGCTGGTTGTGCAGGCTGATCGCTTGGAGACACTCAGAACCTGTTCCTGGTAAGCTCTTGGCAGGCAGTTTGCAGGCATTTCAGGATATAAAGCAGCACAAATACAACAGCAGAGAGCAGATACAATGACAGAGCACACATATAATGGCAGAACATACTTTGTGCTCCCTGCTCATCTCTTTTTATGCATACAGCCCAAGACTAATGTGCCTTTGGACACAGAATAGCCAATCAGAATGGCAGTTAGGCAAGCTTGACCATATCAGGTAAAACCATAGGCTTACTTTACCCTTTTTAGGGCAGAACATAGACCTTGCACAAGGCATACACAAGCTGAGCATGTGCACCTTGTTTACCACAGGATGCAAAGGACCAGGGTCCCCAGACTCAGTGGGTCCAGGTTCTTTGTCCTCTTTCCCACAGTTGCTTCTCCCCAAAACAGAGAGAGGGAGAGTAGAAAACCATGTCTGGGCAAACCAGGACATATACAAGCCTATTTTGACCTGCTTAGGCACTAAAACACTCAATGAAATAACTTTAATTAACCAATTATTATACCATATTTTTCATTACTGTTCTAAAGTGGAAGTTGCATAAACTAGAGTACAGATTCAAAACTATGTAAGTGCTTTCAAGAGCACCCATGGGTTTGTCCTTCATTGCTTCTTAACTTCTATTTTTAAGGTGTTTTAGGGATAGATTCCCAAGTGTTTAATGCCTAACTGGACTTTTTAAAAATTTCTGGGTGTTTAACCAAATTAGGTTGGATAGGAGCTGAGAATTCGAGTACTTTCAAGAATTTCAGTTGATCCTGCCTGGATCTTCTGATGCAATAAACACTACACATTATGCACACTGGGACATAGCTCTTACAAAAAGGAAATGGTATTTAAACTCCTATGGTCCACAAGTTGAAGCAATACTCAATGACCAGTCAAATGTTGTCTGCAAAATCTAATTTTCTCACAGCAGTATATTGAAAACTGACTGCCAGGGGAAGTTTAGGCTGGAGGTGAGGAGAAAGTTCTTCACTGAGAGAGTCATTGACTGCTGGAATGGGTTGTCCAGGGAGGTGGTGGAGTCACCGTCCCTGGAGGTGTTCAAGGCGTGTTTGGACGTGGCACTTGGTGCCATGATCTAGTCTTGAGGTCTGTGGTGATGGGTTGGACTTGATCTTTGAGGTCTCTTCCAACCTTGGTGATACCGTGATACTGTGATACTGTGACTTATTTTAAACTTAAGGTAATAGCAACTGATGACCCATTTGACCCTTTCACAAAACAGGCCAAACATCTGTAACTCTGTAACTTTTCCAGGCAGCTAACGATAATAGATTGAACTGTAAAATATACCCTATACAAATAGAATTTATTTAATAATGGGGATCTGTAACTGGCTAACATGCTGTGATGGGTTAACCTGGCTGCTTCCCCCAAGCACAGAAGTGAGGGAAAAGTAACACACCAAAACAAAACTCTGGGTTGAGATAAAAAGAGTTGAGATTAAAAATGTTTTATATAAATAAGATAACATAATGCACAGTTACCTTAGCTACTAAACAACGTACAATGTAATGGAGACCAGCGCCAAGTGGTGTCCCTCAGGGGTCAGTGCTGGCACCAGTGCTGTTTGACATTTTTGTCAGTGACATGGACAGAGGAATCAGTGCAGCCTCAGCAAGTTTGCAGATGACACCAAGCTGTGTGGCACAGTCAACATGCTAGAGGGCAGGGATGCCATCCAGAGGGACCTACACAGGCTGCAGAGGTGTGTCCAGGCCAACCTCATGAAATTCAACAAGGCCAAGTGTAAGGTCCTGC
>VWZE01016709.1:680-12634 GCA_013396675.1 Eubucco bourcierii | reverse complement strand
CAGCACAGGAAGGACATGGAAGTGTTGGAGCGGGTCCAGAGGAGGCCATGAAGATGCTGAAAGGGCTGCAGCAGCTCTGCTATGAGGACAGGTTGAGAGAGTTGGGACTCTGCAGTCTGGAGAAGAGAAGGCTTCCAGGAGACCTTAGAGTAGCCTTCCAGGATCTGAAGGGGGCCTACAGGAAGACTGGAGAGGGGCTATTAATAAGGGGTTGCAATGACAGGACAAGAGGCAATGGGTTTGAAGTGTCAGAGGAGAGATTGAAAGTGGATGTCAGCAGGAAGTTCTTTACAGTGAGGGTGGTGAGACGCTGGCACAGGTTGCCCAGGGAGGTTGTGGCTGCTCCTTCCCTGGAGGTGTTCAAGGCCAGGTTGGAGGAGACCTTGAGTGACCTGTGCTAGTTGGAGGTGTCCCTGCCTATGGCAAGGGGTTGCTCATGTCTTTTTTAGACCAGTGTCCAGGTACAGCTCCCCAGGACACCTTCCTGTGTGTTCTCAGGCATTTACAGGGGTCCAGCAGCAGCACCAGGGAGGGTCTCTGCCCCTTCCTGTGCCGCTTCCCGACCCATACCCCAAATACACAGAAGCCTTTTCTCTGCAGGGTAGGTGGTGTGAAGTGTCCACATCCTGGGCATTCAAACCAGGCTGGAGTCCAGGAAGTCCACAAAGACACTGTGTCTCTGTTGATTTGCATCCCTGAACCTTCAGCCAGGAACCTGGGCTGAGTGTGGGAAGGTAACAAAGGCAATCTTTAATTTTGTTGATCTGAATAAGAGAGAGACGTTTTAGGCTCTCACATCATCAAACAGAATTGTTTATATATATAGCAATGTTATGTTTCTTATGGAAATGGACAGGAAGAATCTTGTAATGGTCATGTGGTGAAAATGTTCAAGTGTAACTGAGTAACAAAAAAAGAAACTTGGAGTCATAAGACAGAAGGTACTGAAAAAAATTGATCTAGTTCTTTTTCTTCTCATGGAGTCCTTGGACAGTGAGGAAAAATTGGACTGTAAGTAGGTAGTTTGTCAATGTGAAGATTTAATAGTATACAGAATAAATTAACAGAAGGACCAAATGTCTGAAGACCAGATGATTTCAGGGGTTCTTCTTTAACTCCTTAATATTCTACCAAAAAAAACCAGTGAAAAAATACAAGACTTTTTTTTTCAATTGCAGCATTGCCAATCATGACGACATATTGTAGGTACAACACCAGTCTTACAGAAGTGTGTGCGAGGCTACATATCAACTGAGCTGCTTCTCCTCAGTTTACTATCTCTTACATACATAGTACTGCTGCTAACTCCTCTGTGACAGCTGGATGGAGAGAAGTTCTGAATTAGGTACAAGATTAAGCTAAACAGAGCTAAAGAAAAAATCCACGACCTTGTCATATCTGAGCTTTAGTACGTTGCAAGTGTCCAATAATGCTAACTCCACATTTTAAAAACCTGCAGGCATCTTCTGTCCTTCACCATAGTTAGGACATGGATTACGGTTTTTCACTTTGCCAGAGCATTGCATTTAATGTCCTTGATGAGCACCAAGTGAACCCTGTTGCCTTGTTGACCCTTATGAGGTTCAGTAAGGCAAAGTGTAACATCCAGCACCTAGATTGGGGCAATCCTCAATAGCAGTACAGGTTGGCGGGTGATGAATTTCAGAGCAGCCCTGCAGAAAATGACTTGGAGGTGCTGGTGGACAAAAAGCTGGACATGAACCAACAATGCACAATTCCAGCGCACAAGGCCAAGCACATCCTGTGCTGTATCAAAAGCAAAAGATCAGGAGAAGTGATTCTGCTTTGGTGAGACCTCAGCTGGACTACTGTGTCCAGCTATGGGGCCCCCAACACAAGAAGAACACAGACTTGCTGGAGCAGGGCCACAAAGATGATCAAAGGGCTGAAGCACCTCTGTTATGAAGACAGACTGAGACAGTTGGGGCTGTTAAGTCTGGAGAAAAGGCACCCCTGGGCAAAACTTTTAGCTATATTTCAGTATCTAAAGGGAACCTACAGGAAGGCTGGGGAAGGACTGTTTAGAAGGGCATGTAGCAATAGGACAAGGGGCAATGTTTTTGAACTGGTGCAGAGTAGCCATAGGAAGAAAGTTCCTTACAGTGAGAGTAGTGAAATACTGGAACAGGTTGCCCAAGGGATGTGGTTGAGACCCCATCCCTGGATGTATTCAAGGTCAAACTGGAGGGGACCCAGATCTAGTTGGAGATGTCCCTTCTCTCTTGAGGGGTGTTGGACAAAATGAACTTGAAAGACCTTTTCCAACCCCATGAATTATGTGATTCTGGTATTGTGTGAAACTGTTGCAGGGTAATTGCAACATTTGACCAAAGAAATGTTATCACCCCTTCTGCAAGAACCCTGAGTGATGGGGGTTTAACCTCTTTTCCTGTTTGTTTGTTTGTTTGTTTGTTTGTTTGTTTGTGCTTCTCTTTCAGCTTCAGATATGGCCGCGGAGCAGGGACAGATTCTTGTAATTGCAACTGCTGCTGTTGGTGGATTCACTCTTCTGGTCATCCTCACTTTGTTCTTCCTAATCACTGGGAGGTAATTTGCACATGAATGGTCCCAGGGTCAGAGTCATGCAAAAGTTAAGAACAATGGTGCAGATATTAAATCGCTTTTTCAGTGATAAAAGATAGTTAGATGAAGTGAGGTGAATGTCCCCTTCGTTCAGCAGTGTTCATACTCACACTTCTATTGAGAGTGTTGATTTTCATTTTAAAAAAAAGCAAAACCACAAGAAACAAACCAAGCAAACAAACAAAAAAAAAAAAACCCAACCAACCAACAACAACAAAAAAAAAATCCATAAAACAACCACTGTTTGTGTTGGGAACTAACCAGGAAAAGAATTTGGCTGTTGAAAAGTACAGTATAGCTACAACAACAAAGCTCTGAGCTTAGAAAACAAAACAAATCAAAAGAAGACACAGTATTTTTTACCAAACCTTATAACTTTAAAGTGAAAGCTTTGGAGAGTATAACCTTGGGATTTTGAGACACTGGTACAGGTTGTCCAGGGAGGTTGTGGCTGCTCCCTCCCTGGAGGTGTTCAAGGCCAGGTTGGACGAGGCCTTGAGTGCCCTGTACAAGTGGGAGGTGTCCCTGCCTATGGCAGGGGGTTGGAACTGGATGATCTTTGAGGTCCCTTCCAACCTTACCATTCTATGATTCTATGATGTTGACATTGCTTGGTGAAAGCACTTAACTGTACAGATTTTTAGTACATTTAAAATATAAAATTTGTAGGAAAAAATCATGCAGCATTATGCATGTATTTAAGTGCACATTTCTGCATCTATTTAGATAAAATACAGGAATTAAGTAATGAAGTTAAGCTGCGGAAAACTTCCCTCAAAAATACTACAGTGATTCTACTGTCTGTGAAATCACTGATGAATGAAAAATAGCTTCCCGAAGGTCCTGTTTTATTACTTTTTATATTGTTTTGGTTAGGGTTTTTTTATTGGATCAAAGATAGTCCAATTAAATCTACATTACACCATACTATTGCATAGGCAGGGGAATTCACCAGTCTGGACAATTATTTATTTATTTGTTTATCTATCTATTTATTTATAATAATTACCCTGATTCTTATACTTACTATTCTTTTAGCCCAGTTCTAATTGTCCACCTTCCTTCGATTGATCTGTTGATTGGAATTAAATAATGACACTATGCATGTTGATGTTAAGTGGCCAGATGACATTCTCAGTTGCACATTGAAGGTTTTAAAGTGGCTTACAAATTCTAGTTGGACATGTTAGGAAATGCACATAGATGCTCTCCTATGAGGACAGGCTGAGAGAGTTGGGGCTCTGTAGCCTGGAGAAGAGAAGGCTTCAAGGAGACCTTAGTGTAGCCTTCCAGGATCTGAAGGGGGCCTACAGGAAGGTTGGGGAGGGACTACTGACAAGGGCTTGCAGTGCCAGGACAAGGGGCAACGGGTTTGAAGTGGCAGAGGGGAGACTGAAACTGGATGTTAGGAGGAAGTTGTTCATAGTGAGGGTGGTGAGACACTGGCACAGGTTGCCCAGGGAGGTTGTGGCTGCTCCCTCCCTGGAGGTGTTCAAGGCCAGGTTGGAGGAGGCCTTGAGTGACCTGTACTAGTGGGAGGTGTCCCTGCCTATGGCAGGCGGTTGGAACTGGATGATCTTTGAGGTCCCTTCCAACCTTACCATTCTATGATTCTATGTTGGAACACTAGGCTCTTCTGGAACTCTGATTGCCATGGGCTTAGCTGCTTCCACAATGCCTTCTTTCCATTTTTATTGAGCCTCCAAGTGTTTCCTCTGTGACTCAGGACTTCACCTGCTTCCAAAAGAAAGCAAAGCAAGATTTGAAAGGACAAAGATATGTCCCCATGCTACCTTGGATGAAGAAAGGTTAAACCTGACATATTCTGTAGAGATATGGGCCTGCCTTTGAGCAAAGTAATCAGGTTCATAGCTCCTACATCAGGTTCTGTAAGAGATTTGTTCTGCCTCTGGAGTTTCTGTACCTTTTTCTCCTCTCCCCTTTTCAGACACATAAAACAGCTGTTGGAAAACACTCCATATGAGGAGGCTTCTCTGTGGAGTATCCTTTTTACCTGTCTTGGGGACAAAAAAAATTTAAAATCATGAGCTGGGATAGGGTTCTGCACTAGTCTGAATTAGTGCCTGTGTTTGCACCTAGAGAGAACACCAAATACAGCAGTACAGTAGCTACCATGATGAGAAATAGTGATCCCTCTGCTAAATAATAAAGTCAGGTAAATCTAACATTCTGATTAAGTTAATGGGAACAGTTAACATTGGAGCACACTTTGATCTTAGATAATCATGGAAAATAAGCAAATAGTCATAGGATTGCTGCAAACACTGAGAAACAGTAATGTCTTTCGGAAGAGAGAGGAATTATACAGAAACAAACTTCTGGAGGAAGTGATTGTGTGGAATTCTTACACAGAATTTTAAAACATAACTCAAATATTTCCTTTAGGAAAGAAAAAAAAAATCACAAAACTCAGGAGCAAAAAAACCCATGAATATTAGTTTCTTCCTGTGTTTATTCCTCCTGATGGCTAATGTTAAAAATATTAGTGATTCTCTTAGCTTTCTAACATCTTACTCAATGGCACCACTTCAATTACATAGCATATTGATTCATTTTGAAATGCTGCTTAAATGCAGTGATGGGAATGTATTCCACAGAAGACAGAGTGAGAAAACGTTTAATACTCAATTTACTCTAGGACTGGAGGCAAATTTCTTTATGAAAAATGGGACTGGTGCCCTACAGATGTGTTCTGCTTTGCTGTTTGGAATTAACGATGTGATGAGCTGTCGAGTCATAGGACTGCTGATGAGTTGATTGCTGGTGGAGAGCCTGGGTTAAACATGCACCTGCCTCTGCACATTGCCGAGTGATTACCCAGCAAGCAGGAAGCACAGCTGTCCATTGCACGTGGAAAAATGAAAGCAGCAGAGACTTCAAGGTGCAGGATATGCAGTGAGACGGGGGGCTTGGCTGAATTCCAGGAAATGCAATGCTAAAGTTCAGTGTAATTTGTTCTTGTCATTGCAGAAATTATTCTCCTCTGATTGTTCTGCAGCCAGCAGTTTACAGGGAATGGGGAGCTAGAAGACTGCTCTGTTGGTGATTACTCACTGCCTTCTGTAGCCAAAGTTTGGGGCCACATGCATACTTAGGAGGGTTGGTCGGAGTTAAAGCCTTTTTTCCTTGAGTGCTCCCTTGGGCAGACACTTAAGAGCTTCTGTTCAAAGTGCTTGAAAGTTGACACTTGCAGACCAGTTCTTCAGGTCCTAAAATGGTACTGGCATGTTTAGTGGTCCCAGGAATTGTTGTACAATTGTACTATTTCCACAAAAGCTGAGAAACTACTAGTTGTTGCTTTCCTCCATAAGGGTACATAACTATGGTAGCTCCAGAAACTTTTGCCCTCCAGAAAGAGGTGTTCATCATCTGCCTGTAGTAATCAATGAATCTGTGAGTGTTCCTACTCTGTTTCAGTAGTTTAAACGAACCATTGCAACAAGATATTTCTCATATGCCCACTGTCATTAACTCAAACAGGTCAGTAATGTTTTGCAGGCTGGCCTCAGAGCTTGATGCCTGTCCATTACAGCATATGTCCATGTGCACTGTTGTTTTCCGCTGGTGTCAGCGCACCAAAAGTCCTTAGCCCTCAGCCTTGCCCTTAGACCAAAAGATTTCTCTTTACTTCTTAAAGGGCTGATCAGTGAGTGGGAAAAATCTTTCAGACTAAGAACAAATATTTTTTTTTCCTTGACTGTAACAGTTGCTCCTATCATGTGACTCTAAATCTGTAGTAACAGTCCTGTGGCAGGCACTGTTCAGACTAGGAGAGATCTCTTCACAGGTATCAAGGTCTGGAGAACAGAGATTATCAGTATCTCTGTCCAGAAGAGCAAGATTCGTTCTTCTAGATTTCCCTGTTGTGAAATTAAGGTGCAAGCCAGACCAGATAGCAGCATGCAACTATTTATTAAAGGATAAAGTTGAACAACACAGAGGGAGAGAGGGAAGAGGGAAGAGAGGAGAGGGAACAACAGAGAAAAAGAGAAGAACAGGGAAGGAAAAGAGCAGGGATTATATTACCATCAGCCAAAGATGGGGAGAGAGAGAGAGAAACTTGTGTCTGGCCTAGGGATGTACTTCTGTGGAGTTGCTCCTCGAGTTCTTCTGGTGGAGGTACCCTGGTGGTGGTGTTCTGATGGAGGTACTTGTGGAGGTGCTCCAGTGGAGGTGTTCATTTTTGCAGGCATTGCTTATGTCTTCTTACACATTTTTTCAGACTGTCGTCCAGGTGCAGCTCCCCAGAAAATCTTTGCAGGGGTCTGGCAGTGGCACCAGGGAGGGCCTCCATCCCCTCCCTGCACTGCTTACCTGTCCATACCCTGAATATACAGAAGCCTTTTCTTTTTGGGGTAACTGATGTGAGGTGTCCACATCCTGGGCATTCAAGCCAGGCTGGCCACAAAGACGCTCTATATCTGTTGGTTATCATCCCTGAGCTCTCGTGCAGGAATCTGAGTAATCTTTAACAAAGGCAATCTTTATCTTTGTTGATTTGAACAAGGGAGAGAACATCAGACTTTCACAACAGGGAGCCTGAAAGCTTGTCACATAGCAGTGTTCTCCAACATACCCTTGCATTGTCAGGCAACATTGCTAAAAATTTGCAAACATCCACTGAGTTTTCTGTGATTTCTCAAGGACTTACAATTGTATAGTGTCATGGAGGCAGGGAATTAATGTGTACGAGTCAGGAATTATAAAAACAGAATTATTTCATTTCCCTGAAAGCCCTGCCCCCAAACTCTATACAGAACTAGTTTAGATTTATTTACAAGTTCTAATTCCATCGGGAATTCTTCTACAGGCTGTTATGGACAGATTTAGAGATTTAGGCAGTCAGGCAATGGAAAAGGCTAAGCTACAAACACAGCTTCACCCCACTGTCAGTCAGGCTGAGCAGAGAATTAAGGGCCCAGCAGCAGGCTTTACTCACAGAGGTGAGATAGGCACTGGGCCATGCTCCCTTGCTGGGTCTCTCTGCACCTCGGTTGCCTTCTGACGCTGCAAGCAATATCCAATAGCCTGGATGCAGGCGGCAGCAGTCCAAGGCAGGTGGCAAAGCTGCCCGAGTCAGGAGTGTCTCCAAACACAACTGCCACAGACAGGGATCTGTGGGAGTGACGCTGCCTTGGCAGTGCCAGGGGAGAGCCAAAGTGCTCAGGTCTGCCCAGTGCAGAACAGCAGCCAGGAAATGGGCTGCAGTGTGGTCTGAGAGCAGTTGGGTCCGGGTGCCGCCGGCAGCTCTCTCAAAAGGCCCCCAGGGCTTGCCAAGCCTGCAGGTTTGCACAGAGCGGTGCAGAAGTGGGGAGAGGAGTCCAAAGGCAGGGACGGTGCAAACCCAGAGCTGTGTGAAAAGGGAGGAGCCGTCCAAAAGCGAGGGCAGTCCAAAACAGGAGCTCTGTCAAGGCAGGGGGCTCTTAAGGCAGGAACCTTTCTAAGGAAGGCACCTGGTGCCTTCTCCCTTGCTCTATTTATATTTTTCTAGACAAAGTGCCCATTTCCCATTTACCCTGGGCACACAGACCCAGCCAGCCCCCAGCCTGATTCCCGCAGGCTGTCACACAGCTCAGCACACCTGTGGGGCCTTTGGCTGTGCCCCCGTCAAGGCCACAGGGTAGGGCAGGGAAAGCAGTTCTCATACATGCTTCTCATCCCCGTTCGAACCCACAGGGGAGGGGAGAAGGAAGAAATTCGGAGTGCTCCAGAACATATAGCTATTATGCATGCATCATATTACATAGCAGGCTACATCTTGCTTATCCTATGTGATAACTACTATAGAATCATAGAATCATAGACTGGTAACATTGGAAGGGACCTCAAGGATCATCCAGTTCCAACCCCCTGCCATAGGCAGGGACCCCTCCCACTAGTACAAGTCACTCAAGGCCTCCTCCAACCTGGCCTTGAACACAGGGAGGGACCAGCCACAACTTCCCTGGGCAAACTGTGCCAGTGTCTCACCACCCTCACTGCAAACAACTTCCTCCTAACATCCAGTCTAAATCTCCCCTCTGACACTTCAAACCCATTGCCCCTTGTCCTGGCATTACAAGTCCTTGTCAATAGGCCCTCCCCAGCCTTCCTGTAGACCCCTTCAGATACTGGAAGGCTACTCCAAGGTCTCCTGGAAGCCTTCTCCTCTCCAGGCTGCAGAGCCCAAACTCTCTCGGCCTGTCCTCACAGCAGAGCTGCTGCAGCCCTCTGATCATCTTCATGGCCTCCTCTGGACCTGCTCTAACAGTTCCATGTCCTTCCTGTGCTGGAGGCTCTAGAACCGTATACAGTATTCCAGATGGGGTCTGATGAGAGCAGAGTCTGGTTCAGAGTGCACAGACCTAGACGAAAAACACTGATGTGAAAAACATTTTCTTTTTTCAAGAAACATGGTGAAGTCATAGAAACTGTTGTGAACTTTTTTAAACAACTGGTTATGGAAGTTGGTAGGGTAAGATTTAAATCAGCACAAACGAATTTATTTTTTAAAAAATTATATACAGGGATGTAATAATTCATTAAAGCATCAGGATTCTTTGGAGGAGTCCAGCTTTGAAATAATGTTGCATCAAGCTTGAACTAAAGTAGTCATTTTCATACTAATCATTGGACCCTGATTTATTTTCGGTTGTATGTAATCTCTTTGAAGTCCTTCATGCATAATTTCTCTCTTTAGAGTCATAACTAGATATTCCACATGGAAGATTTTTGCTTTCATGAAAGTGAAGATAAAACATTTATGCATGACAAGTGTTTTCATTACAAACTCAGCTGTTTTTCTTTACAGGTGCCAGTGGTACATAAAGGCCAAAATGAAATCTGAAGAGAAAAGAAGGGCTCCCTTGCAAAATGGACATTGTAAGTAGTTCAATACAGTGTTACATAATCTACATGATTTTTTAAATTAGGACTGTTCATTGTTTTCTGCACAGTTTTTGCCTTTAATGTTTTGTCTTGACCATTTTAATAGTTCCTTGTTATCTGCACCATCAAGGGTGGTTGTTTTTTTTTTTTTTCTTTATATGTTCTCTTGAACAATTTTACCAAATTCACTCTACCTAATAAGATTTTTTATATTCTATTAATTCATCAATTTTTCAGATATATCACAAAATCACAGAATTATTGAGGCTGGAGTAGACCTCTGAGATCATCAAGTCCTACCTGTGATCTGGCACCACCACATTGACTAGACCATGGCACTCAGTGGCCACACCTAATCATTCCTTAAACACCTCCAAGGACAGCATCCCCATCACTTCCCTGGGCAGTCCATTCCAGTGTCGAGTTACCCTTTATGTGAGGAAGTGCTTCCTGACATCCAACCTAAGCCACCCCTGGTGCAGCTTCAGGCCATGCCCTCTCATCTTGTCATAAGTCACCTGGGACAAGAACCCAACCCCTACCTTACTACGACTTCCCCTCAGGCAGTTGTAGAGTGTGGTAAGGTCCCCTCTGAGTCTACTCTTCTCCATGCCAAACAACCCCAGCTCCCTCAGCCTTTCCTTATAAGAGTTTCCCTCCAGCCCCTTCAGCAGTCTTGTTGCTCTCCTCTGGACCCACTCCAGCATCTCAAAACCTTTCTTGAAGTGAGGGGCACAGAACTGCACACAGTATTCAAGGTGAGGTCCCACCAGTGCCATGTACAGAGGCAGAATTACATCTCTAGTCCTGCTGACCACACTGTTCCTGAAACAAGCCAAGATGCCATTGGCCTTCCATGCCACCTGAGCACACTGCTGCCTCATGTTCATCTGGTTGCCAACCAGCACTCTTAGGTTGCTCTCCTCTCTGCCAGGCTGCTCTCCAGCCACTCATCTCCCAGTCTGTAGCACTACATGGGTTATTGTGTAGGACCCTTGTGATGGTTTGGGAACTATCTACCCTCACACACTTTGTAAAATCCCCCAGACTAGACTCAGCCAGCTGGAAGTTAAGGACTGAAGCTCTATTTACAGCTTAGCACAATGTACAAGCAGAGATAGAAAATAGACAGGAATAGTTACAGACATAGACAAGTTAAAGGGAATACAGAAACACAACACTCCTCCCAGAAATCAGAGACCCCAGCAGGGGCTCCCAACCACCCTTCCACCTTCTCCCCCTCCCCCAGGGTTTGCCTTACATGCAAGATGAGTTCAGAGGATCGGCTGGGGAGGATAGCAGGAAAGTGGTTAGTGAGGTTACTTGGCAGAGAGGAGAAGGCAAGAAACTAGACAGAGTGTCCGCAAGCCCAAGTGTCTTATCTCTGTTTTGTGTTCTAGTCTTATCCATCTCAGCAAGCCTGAGTGAAGTAAACATCACCAGTGTTCTCCTTTCTCAACCTATAATATAATTTTCTCTATTAAAATATTCCAATTAGCCTCAAACCAGCACAACTCTGCACTTGGCCTTGTTAAACCTTGTACCGCTGGCCTCAGCCCATCAACCCAGCCTGTCCAGGCATCTTTGAAGTGTCTTCCTACCTTCCAGCAGATCCACTCTCCCCCAACTTGGTGTCACCTGTGAATTTACCAATGGTAGATTCAATTCCCTCATCCAAGTCATCAATAAAGATGTTCAATAGAACAGGGCCCAGTACTGATCCCTGGGGGACACTATTGGTCACCAGACACCAACTGGACACGTCTGAATTCTCAACTGATCTGACTCATATTGAATTTCTGCCACAAAATTCCTCTCTTGGTGACTACGTGCCTTGTTTCCACTCAGTTCTCTCTGGCTTTGGGATCTACACTTCCAGGTGTTCCAGAAATAAAAAGTGGAATGAGTTTCCTTGCCTAATGTTCCTGCTCACTGAGCAGTACAGCGGTATAAAAAACCGTCAATCTCTTATGGGCTCTATGTTATGTTATTTTGTTTAGTTACTTAATTTAAATTACCATACTCATTGTTTTACATTACAGTAACTATTCCAAGGTTTTTTTTTTTTATTTAAAGGACATTGGTTTTTGTCTGTTTGGGTCTGTTGTTGTTGTTTGGGGTTTTGTTGTATTGTTTCAGTTTTGTACTTGTTTTATAGAATCATAGAATCATAGAATGGCAAAGTTGGAAAGGACCTCAAAGATCATCTAGTTCCAACCACTTGCATAGGCAGGGACATCTCCCACTAGTACAGGTCACTCAAGGCCTCCTCCAGCCTGGCCTTGAACACTTCCAGGGAGCTTGTGGACCGCAGAATCACCCAACATGATCACATGCTCCACAACCTCCCAGGGCAACCTGTGCCAGTGTCTCACCACCCTCACTCCAAAGAACTTCCTCCTGACATCCAGTTTTGATCTCCCCTCTCCCACTTCAAGCCCATTGCCCCTTGTCCTGGCATT
>VWZE01016708.1:0-70102 GCA_013396675.1 Eubucco bourcierii | reverse complement strand
GCATCCCTGCCCTCTAGCAAGTCGACTGTGCCACACAGCTTGGTGCCATCTGCAAACTTGCTGAGGGTGCACTCCATTCCTCTGTCCATGTCACTGACAAAGATGTTAAACAGCACTGGTCCCAGCACTGACCCCTGAGGGACACCACTTGTCACTGGTCTCCAGGTGGACATTGTGCCCTTGATCACCACTCTCTGGGTTCGACCATCCAGCCAATTCCTTACCCAGCGAGTGGTCCATCCATCAAGTCCATGTTTTTCCAGTTTGGTGACCAGGATGTCATGTGGGACAGAGTCAAATGCCTTACTCAGGTCCAGGTAGATGACATCAGCTGCCCTTCCCTTGTCCACTGTCGCTGTGACTTCATCATAAAAAGCTTCCTGTGCTGGGAGCTCCAGAACTGCACACAGGACTCCAGATGTGGTCTGAAGAGAGCAGATTGTGTTCTTGATGTAGAAGGCAATCTGAAACACTCTGCTGCACACGAGTAGTCTTTCATGTTATTTATCTTTACTTCTCTAAATCTCATGCCTGACACTCTGTACACTGAATATCTGTAAGGCAGGAACCAACTCTGAGTCAGTGGCAGCAGACAGTAACCCTGTATGTTTAGTGAGGGTTTGTAGGCCTGGATTACTGAAATTTTTGAAAACCAGAGACACATTTGTATTTTCTTCACTGAAGATCAGGAATTAGGCTCAATTGTGGAAACCAGGGGGGAAAGATCAGCTTTTTGTGATCAGACTGCCCAGATGATTTAATGGCAGCTGTTTCTTTGTTCAAATGGTGTCTTTGCAGGTACTTAAAGGAGATAAAAAAAACCAACCCCCACTTCCCACCCAGACTCCCATGATTGGCTTCAAGGACAAAACCAGAACCAGCCCAATCAGTGCTTTAGAAAGCTTTATTGCAAGATGTGTTTACACAATGCTGCAGAGGTGAGCTTTTTAACTACTTATATCAAGAAATTTTGGACACAGGTCTGCAGTCAGTTTTCCATGTTGACCCTGCATGGCACAGAAAAACAAACGAAAAAAAAAAACCCAAAAAGTGTGATTGCAATTTTCCAGACACTCAGGTGGGGAAAGTGGGGGAAGAGGCAGATGAGGGGTGTGTTAAAGAGAAAATCACCCTGGTTTATGCCCAATATGACAAAACTTCCAAGGGATCAATATGATGGGCAGATGAGTTTGTGTGGAATAAAAGAATTAATTTAAATTCTTTATGAGGCAAAACTGAGAAAGAAAAATGTAGTTTCATGGACAATTACATTTAACATGAATTCACCTAAAGTGAGAAAACAACAAACTAAACCAAGAACTCAACCGGAAGAACCTTTAGATAGTAACTCTGACCATGCATAGATTGTTTTTTAAATTACAATTCACAGAATAACCCTGCTGGAAAGCCTATTTTACACTATGCTACACAGAACACAGGAAACAAACAAACAAACAAACAAACAAGAGTAGTGACATTTACACAATTTTACAGTATTTCTCTTTTGTCTAAGAATCATGTCCTTTTGTACTTACATTTTTTTACAAATCCCAGCTCACAAAAAACCCAAAACCAAACAAACCAAAATCAACAACAAACAACCCACTATATGCACAAAGACAGCCTATAAAAAGGAGAAATGCACCCAACACTACAAATAAACCTTGTCTTTCACAGAAGCCCTTTTATTAGGTAAGGATTAAACAACATACATCTCTATCTGCCACTCAATGTGAAATGGCCTAATTAGAAATAATTTTGGGGGCTTCTTCTTTTTTATTATTATTTTGGAGTAAACATGTAGGGGAATACTTTGCATTAAATGGGCATGTGAGCAATCCAACCTGTGCTAACTGCTAATTGTGAGCTGAAAAGTTTCACAGCCTGCATGAAGGTTCATCTGAAGGGCAAGGACACCAGCTGCAGCAGCCCACAGAAGAACTGGACAATAACAGGATGATCAAAGCAAAACAAAGACTCACATGAAGCGTTTGAGCAGATAATGATGAACCAATTGCTTAATGCTCCAGAGCTTGTGTCTTAACGATTTACACCAATTGCTTAATGCCACACAGCTTGTGCCTTAATGATCTGGACCAACTGCTCAACAATGAACTAACCCTCATAGTTTATTAGAAAGTATAGAAGTGCATGATCATATTCAATAAATGGGCATTGTTTGGATCACGTTGGTCTGCGTACAGCTTTGTCCAGGACCGTCCACAAATTAAACATACAAACTGTACAACATCTCTGAAAATCCTTGCATTACTTGGATGTCTAACTATTAAACTGCTTACCCAAAACTTCTTGGGATCACATCAGAAATGACAACTGAGACAGCTGCTGCCCTAGTTGTTGTAAGTATCTGGCCAGTTTTCCCTGCTGACAAACATCAACAATAGTAGTTCTTATAGCTTAGGAAAGTATTAGTTGTGTCCCAGTGCTGGTAATGTAGAGCCATCACCTGAACACACAATGGTCAAGCTCTCTGCCAACACATGCACGCATGCACAACCCTCCTTTTCCTGTGAATGGTTATGTACCATTTTATATTGTCTCCTAGAATCTCAGAAATCATAGGTAATGACAGGAGTAGCACATGTGCAGTGAGTGTGCATGAGTGAAAGGAAAGAATGGAATATGCTCGTGCTTAGATCTGACACCATCTCCCTGTAGGTGATTTAGATAGAGACAGGGTACAAGTACAGTTCTGGAGCCCCCAGCACAGGAAGGACATGGAACTATTGGAGCCGGTCCAGAGAAGGCCACGAAGATGCTCAAAGGGCTGCAGCAGCTCTGCTGTGAGGACAGGCTGAGAGAGTTGGGGCTCTGCAGCCTGGAGAAGAGAAGGCTTCCAGGAGACCTTTGAGTAGCCTTCCAGGATCTGAAGGGGGCTGCAGAAAGGCTGGGGAGGGACTATTGACAAGGTCTTGCAATGCTAGGGCAATGGGTGTCAAGTGGCAGAGGGGAGTCTGAAAGTGGATGTTAGGAGGAAGTTGTTTGCAGTGAGGGTGGTGAGACACTGGCACAGGTTGCCCAGAGAGGTTGTGGAGCACAGAAGCCACATTTTGTCTACCTACAAATCTGATGCCTTATTTTGTTGACAGAGTCAATCACTACAGAGATTTACAATAAAAGGGGATGAAAAGAGAGCAAGAAATGTATTTTGAAAAATTCTTTTGATGAGGCTTCCAGGATCTACCAATCTACCAGAGCAAGAAAGACCCTCATTGAAATACCTTTTTTTTTTTTTTTTTTTTTTTTTTTTGGTTATGGACAGGGATCTATGACACAAAAGGGTCACATGTAGCAGGCAAGGGGCTATGAAAGGTTTGTAATCCATGAGCCTCGTGCCTGATCTTACTGAAAGGTGAAGACTGCTGAATTTAATTTTTGTGAGGGACCTTTCAGTCTCAACCGTTCCACACAGCATTTCCCAGGAGCGTTCCTTCACCGCAGATATGTAGTTACTACTGAAAGTTATTTCTCAGTTGGGAGAAAGATAATGCAAAGTATTTGTATGCAGCTTGCTCTTAAATGTCAAGGGAGATGAAAGGAAATCAGGATAGCTTCCCTCTCATGGCCATTTTATGCTAAAGTTTAACTCAGGATCCACAAGAGGAAGGCATTATGGTAGTAGACAACTCACTCTGGGTTGATGAAAAGCTCATCATGAGCCTGCAGTGTGAGTGCAACCCAGACAGCAACTGAGTCCTGGACTGCATCAAGAGCAGTGTGGGTAGCAGGGCAAGGGAGGGGATTCTGCCCCTTTGCTCTGCCCTCCTCAGACCCCACCTGGAGTCCTGTGTGCAGTTCTGGAGGCCACAGCACAGGAAGGATGTGAAACTGTTGGAGCCAGTCCAGAGGAGGTCACAAAGATGCTCAAAGGGCTGCAGCCGCTCTGCTGTGAGGACAGGTTGAGAGAGTTAGGGCTCTGCAGCCTGGAGAAGAGAAGGCTTCCAGGAGACCTTTGAGTAGCCTTCCTGTATCTGAAAGGGTCCTACAGGCAGGCTGGGGAGGGACTATTGACAAGGTCTTTCAATGACAGGACAAGGGGCAATGGGTTTGAACTGGAAGAGGGAAACTGAAACTGGATGTTAGGAGGAAGTTGTTTAGAGTGAGGGTGGTGAGGCAATGGCACAGGTTGCCCAGGGAGGTTGTGGCTGCTCCTTCCCTGGAGGTGTTCAAGGCCCGGTTGGAGGAGGCCTTGAGTGACCTGTACTAGTGGGAGGTGTCCTTGCCTATGGCAGGGGATTGGAACTAGATGATCTTTGAGGTTCCTTCCAACCTTACCATTCTATGATTTTATGATTCTAAGACTCAGCAGCAGATGGGTGCTGAAATGAACACCATTAGTGACTCTGAGAATTTGGAGATACAAAACTCTGGGCACTACATTTGCAGCAGACTGTTACTATGAGAAAGAGAGGTAGTTATTGTGGCTGCAAGTGTTTCAAAACAGCCTTCGTGGATCTCTAAATGAGTAATGGGAACATGTGTTACTACATCCTATTTCCAAGACCCTTATGCTTGTCACAAAAGCAATCCACATCTCACACTCTTTCTAAAATGACAGTGTTGTAGCCTCATGGCGGCAATCCTCGACGCTGGAAGGGCAAGTAGAAACTCAGATCCTGAACGTTACAACCTGGTTAGACAGAAAAAAACATGCAAATATCACCATTCCCTCCATTTCACCTGGAATTCATAGTTAGCTGAAAGGGACCAGATATTATTCAGGTAGTCAGGACATAGTAGCGGACAACCACTTTAGAGCTAGGGCACTGGGCCACTGGCCAGTTTTATCATGAACAAAAATGGACATCTGTTCTGTAGCTGTAACATTGCTACTGTCTTGGATGATTTTGTTTCAGTAAACCCTAAGGACAGTGGAATTAATCTTACTGTGTACTACTGCATAACAAGACTGAGTTACCCTTCATAAAAACAGTGTTGGTTTTACAGACAGAGAGCAGGAACTGAGGCAAAAACACAGACAACCAAACATAATGGGAAAATGGACAAGGAAGATGTTTGCATCCAGACAATCAGAAAGAAAAGGGCTTTCTTCCCTGGACTTGTTGGATTTTCTCCCTCCAATCACGTATCAGACTTCTGTCAACATAAATGCATTTTTTTACATTTTGGTTTCTTTTATCACTTAATCAGCACAGCATTTCAATGCAATTGTTACATTCAGGGTGCCTTTCTTTTTATTCAGACCTCCAAGACCTCCACAAACCCCCATTACCTTCATTTCTTTGTTCTAAGAATCCTTAAGAAAGATGTAACAGTCCATAATGGTGAGCAGCACACAAACGTCCACTTTAAAATCCAGATGCTTGTGACTCTTATTTTACAGTGTGATTCATTATAGACCACCTCTTCCCATTTCCTAGACAGTTCCCTCCTTTCATAGCTTTCAAGTACACACACATTTTACACATCTACTGCCTTCTGCCTATTTGTACAGCTAACTTTTTCAGAAGCTGATGCAAAAACCAGATCAAACTCAACACTGTCCTTAAGAGTCTTTGCTCATTAGTGACTTGTGGGCTTGAACACATAAAGGAAACAAAAAATAATGAACTGTTATTACCAAGGGACAAATGGGATGTCCCGCTGCAGATCTCATTGTAGCCATGTCAACTACCTGATTTTCTCATGCCTTGGATACTGTGCTGAGTGCAATGTGTTAGATGACTGAGGTGTCAGAGGTTTATTGTGTTTCATTCAACTATCCTGAATGATCTTCAGCAATTATCCCGTCCTTAATGAGAGCAGAGCAGAATAACTTGTTGATGTACCTGATCTAGGTTAGGTGTCAGAAACAGCAAAGCTGAACACAGCACAGACTATTAAGTAATGCTACATTTCAAGTGTGTTTTGCAGTCGAAGTAGAATCCAGTTAACTAGCAGCTCTACTTAACAAGTTCTCCAGTTAACTAGCTTGAGAGAAGCCTCAGATATTACTGCTGTGCAGACACACCCTTAATCTTTAGAGGCTAAGGCAATGGAAAGAGATAATCGTGTGCAGCCTTGAAGATCAATTGGTCATATANTTTTTTTTTTTTTTTTTTTTTAAAAATCCCTTTTATGTTACTGTTATTTGAAGTTCTTTTCAAAGTGCTTCAGCACCGATTACGGTAACTGTGTTCAATTCATCTTCAATGCTGTACATGTCCTCCACTTAAAGGCAGGTAAGTTTACTGAAGGGTCATCAAACACACATGCTGATGGTAGTTATAAAAGTTAGATATAAAACAGTGAGATAAAGGCAAACATGGGAGTGTTCACTGTAGTACCCTCTCCATTGCATCAAAGATAATAACAAAAAGTAAAACACAGCAAAAACACAGCAGGCTTTTAGCAGGGCCATTTCATATCCAGATCCATTAATTTGAAATAAAATCACTGCTACATTATCCTGTAGAAGAGAAAAGCAGCACGAAGGGCACAGGCAAGTGAACAATACTTTCTGATCTTAGCATCTGAGTGTATTTATCAAACATGTAAAATTGTTGTCACGGATCTCTTTGAAACTGTACAGATGCATGGTGCTGCCATAGCTCAGCAAGATGGAGGTATTCTGTGTCCTTCCTTCTGTGTGAATCCTGTTATGTACAGTATGAGTGTGTATTAACACACATGAATTCAGGACCCTAAACTTTCCCACTTGTACTGAAGGCCATCTCCTGCCCACGGAGTGAATTGCATTAAATACACTGAGTTGCTACAAAAAGACATTCTTGTCCTCCTGGCCAGGTGGAAGGGTAAGGCCTCAGAGTGAAAATCATGGTCCAGACAGATTCGGCAGGAGCACGATTTCACACTGAGACTGTATGCATATAAATACATACCTGTTCACACATCCATTCTGTACATATACAAAGATACACGTTTTTTACATTCTTTGGTGGCAAAACACCCCCGAAATAAAACACAGGGTTGCACAGACTGTGCATCTTTGCGTCATGAATCGGCTTCAGAAAAACTGGGGTTGCTATAACAAGTGTCATTTTGCCTCTTTAAGGACTGTTCCTTGCATTGACAAAATGCCATTTACAATGACTAAAACAGGGCAGAAGTCAACTCCTGTAAAGCGAGAGAGAACTCTCTCCTACCCATGTCAACATACAATGACAGAAACTGTATGCTTTCACCTACAGGCACTAAAATGCTTCCTTAGATGCTGTCTGGATGTCATTCTGGATGTGGGGTTTTGCTTTTTGTTGCTTATTAAAATCAAACTAACGAAGAATGGGATGTTGAGAGCAGTAGAGGAGGCTGGCAGGTCAGTGCCACGAGAGCAGTAGAGGAGGTTGGCAGGTCAGTGCCACGCCTAAGGGTTGTCACCCTGTGTGCTTCAGATGAAGGACTTGTTGCCACCTCTGTGATGTCAAACCTGCATCTCAGAGGTGCTGATGAGGCCCAGTGCTTTGGCTTCTTCTGGTGTCAGTCCACTCTTTAGTGTCCTTCTCACTGTATGGTCATAAATTCAAAAAATCAGTCAGGGAAAAAAAAAAAGGCAAACAATTAGAAGTGATAATTGCAAAATACTTTGAGCTGAAAGATATTTTAACATGTAAGTGGAGACAAACCAAAAGTTGCTGTGTACTTAGGACCTCAAGTTCAGAAATACTGAGTAATGCTTTATGCCAAATCCACAGGAGCATTAAGCACCCAGCCACTCTCTGAGACAAAAAGATGACATTTAGCATTTTAAGGAAAAATGCCATGGTGTTTTAAGACTGTTTTGGTTTTTTTTCCCTCTGTAATGGTATCAGTTATTTTCAATCCACAGAAAGCATCACCTGCTCTATTCTTTCGTAGTTCTATAAAGATTTTTTTAAGAGAGCTTTTGGATCTTTACAAAGTTCAGTTGAGTTGATCACTATTAAGTGCTATTTGACAATTTAAAGGTGTAAAACAAACCCAAAAGTTTTAAGGTTAAAAATGCGACTATTTTATAGTCAGTCCAAATTGTTAAAACTATTCTCTTTACAGATGGTTCTCTTTCTCTGTTCCCCTGTCCTAGCTCCTGTTTGCGTCATCTTTGCAGTGACTGGTCTGCTGCATTTCAGTGGAATTTAAATGACAAATCTAGGCAAAAATCTTGTTTCTTCATTTTCTATTAAGTATTCTGGACATTAGCCCTGACACAAAAACTTAAAATTTTGTGATTGCCTTTTTTTATCCAGAGACAAGTGACTAAGTGACTACCCACACTAAGCATTAGTATCCTCCTAGTTTCTCTGGCACTCTAAATTCCAGGTGAATGGGTTATAGTTCAAGACACACTTCACACTTTGATGTTCCTTGAGTGTTGTGCTGGTTTGAGGCCAATTGGAACATTTTAATGGAGAAAATTATACGATAGGCTGTGAAAAGGAAAGAACGGTGATGTCTGTTGCACTCATAGGCTTGCTGAGATGTTTAAGACTAAGAATACAAAACAAAGATAAGCCACTTGGGCTTGCAGACACTCTCGAGCGGTCTAGCTTCTGGTTTTCTACTCTCTGCTGAGTAACCTCACTAACCACTTCCCTTCTAATCCCCCTGGCGAATCATCCAAACTCACCTTGCGTGTAAGGCAAACTTTGGGGTAAGGCATAGGGGTGGGGAGAAGGTGGAAGGGTGGTTGGGAGCCCCTCCTGGGGTCTCTGATTTCTGAGAGGGGGATTGTATCACAGTATCACCAGGGTTGAAAGAGACCTCAAAGATCATCAAATCCAACCCACCACCACAGACCTCACCATGGCACCAAGTGCCACGTCCAAACGCGCCTTGAACACCTCCAGGGACGGTGACTTCACCACCTCCTTGGGCAGCCCATTCCAGCAGTAAATGACTCTCTCAGTGAAGAACTTTCTCCTCACCTCCAGCCTAAACTTCTCTCGGCACAGCTTGAGACTGTGTCCTCTTGTTCTGGTGGTGGTTGCCTGAGAGAAGAAGGTAACCTCCCCCTGGCTACAAACACCCTTCAGGTAGTTGTAGACAGCAATAAGGTCTCCCCTGAGCCTCCTCTTCTCCAGGCTAAACAATCCCAGCTCCCTCAGCCTCTCTTCATAGGGTTTGTGCTCAAGGCCTCTCACCAGCCTCATTGCCCTTGTGTTTCTGTATTCCCTTTAACTTTTATTGGTCTGTAACTATTCCTGTCTGTTGTGTCTATCTCTGCTTGTACATTGTGCTGAGCTGTAAATAGAGCTTCAGTCCTTAACTTCCAGCTGGCTGAGTCTAGTCTGGGGGATTTTACAAAGGGAGGGCGGGGCAGGGAACTCCCAAACCATCACAAGTGTGAAATGCACATTCAGGCATTTAAGCTGCATGCAAAGCATAAACATTGACTTTATGTTGAACAAAATCTAATGGAAGCCCCAAAGTAATGTAGTCTGAAGAAAACTGAGAAAATTGCAGACAGAGGTTAAGGTCTTCTTGCATCTCTATTATCTAGCAAAATTCAGAACTCTAACTTATTGAGATATTTTGGTCCATGTAATTGAAACTCGATGGCCACACTCAAGGGTCTAGTAAAACTGATAAGAGGGAATGGATCAGTTTTGAAAAGAAGACAACAAAAGGAAAGGAAAAGGAAAGGAAAGGATTCTGCCCCTTTGCTCTGCCCTCCTCAGACCCCACCTGGAGTCCCGTGTGCAGTTCTGGAGCTCCCAGCACAAGAAGGACATGGAACTGTTGGAGCCAGTGCAGAGGAGGCCACCAAGATGCTCAGAGGGCTGCAGCAGCTCTGCTGTGAGGACAGGCTGAGAGAGTTGGGGCTCTGCAGTCTGGAGAAGAGAAGGCTTCCAGGAGACCTTTGAGTAGTCTTCCAGTATCTGAAGGGGGCCTACAGGAAGGCTGGGGAGGGACTATTGACAAGGACTTGCAATGACAGGACAAGGGGCAATGGGTTTGAAGTGGCTGAGGGGAGATTTAAAGTGGATGTTAGGAGGAAGTTGTTTGCAGTGAGAGTGGTGAGACACTGGCACAGGTTGCCCAGGGAGGTTGTGGTTGCTCCCTCCCTGGAGGTGTTCAAGGCCAGGTTGGAGGAGGCCTTGAGTGACCTACACTAGTGGGAGGTGTCCCTGCCTGTGGCAGGGGTTTGGGACTGGATGATCTTTGATGTCCCTTCCGACCTTAACATTGCGTGATTCTATGAAAATTGAACCTTTGGCATCATGCAGGCAGGAAGAGTGTATTCCGTGTTTGATAGCTGTGCTGGTTTGAGGCTACTTGGAATATTTTAATGAAAAAAAAAATTCTAGGCTGTGAAAAGCAAACCCTGGTGATGTCTACTTCACTCATAGGCTTACTGAGATGTATAGAAACAAGGACATGAATATCAATAGGAGAGAGAGTCTCTGTCTCTCTGGGAGCTACTGTGTCTTCTGCTTTCTGCTGTGTAACCCAACTCATCATTCTGCTTCTAACTTGTCTATGTCTGTAACTATTCCTGTCTGTTGTGTATATCTCTGCTTGTACATTGTGCTAAGCTGTAAATACAGCTTCAGTCCTTAACTTCCAGCTGGCTGAGTCTAGTCTGGGGGATTTTCATAGTGTGTAGGACAGGGAACTCCCAAACCATCACAACAGCGAAAACACTTTCAATCAGCTATTGAGGTTATTCAAATGAGCTGAGAGTTCCTCTGGTTTCAAATCTTTACTTGAAAGTTTTTCTTTAAGGTTCCGTCCTCTTTCCTGTAGTATTTGCATAATTAGCAAACACCCCTACAAGTCTGCATGGTAGCCTTTTATGGTATCTACTTTTCCCTATGATACCTATCGGCAGTTATCTTCCAAGTTTAACAATGTTTAGTTTAGAGGAGTACAAGGTCAAATGCAAGGGATAAATCTAAGATTAAGAAAGACTAAGAAAGTATTATGAGAAGATGGATACACTTCAAAACATGCTCTGGTCCCCACAGTGCAGAATACCCAACACGAAGAATCATGGTCCATAGTCAAATGAGTGTGTTCCTGCCCCTACAATGCAATAATCAGACCTGACACAGATGAACTGAGTTGTAGTTTGAAGTATTTTGTAGTAAAGGAGGTGAAAGTGATGCAATAAAGAATTTACTGGCATGAAAATGATAATGAATACATGCAAGTTACTCACAGTAAGTTCCTCATCTAAAGATACAGCAGAGAGATGCTGTATTGGTACTACCAAAGAACAAATTCCTGCCTCACTGTTCTCTCCACTGACTTGTGGACGATGAAACCAGGAGAAAGTTGACTCTATTGGTTTGAGTTTAAGCTTCCCAGGGGACTCAAAGTACATCTAACAGAAACCAATACAACAATAATAGGATGCCTTCCCCTTCCCCCTCCCCTCATTTTGGAAAGAAAGGAATTAGATGTAGAGAGAGAAGGGGTAGAACACACAAAGAACAGTCTTGCTTCAATTTGGAAGTTAAAAGAAAAAAACTTTAACAATAAATAAAAGGTATTTAAGGTAAGTGAGTTACAAATAGGTATAGGGAAGGGAAAACAAGATACAAAATATATATACAACCAGATTAATGACAATGTATGGAAGGGATGTCCACCATGGGGTATAAAGTGGCCACATGGCAAGACAGGAGTAGCAGGAAGAAAGGTGGTATCAAGAAACTAGGCAGGCCAGGAGAGAGAGGAACAGGGAGTTCCTCTGTTTATATAGGAGGTCTGGACAGGTGGTGGGAGTGGGCTAACCACTGCACCTGGGGTCACACAGACCTGAACCCAAGAGGGTTAACCCTTTACACTGACTGACCTACAGGAATCTGGACAGCTCTGGGAGGTGGGTGAACTGTGTCTCCACATGTTCTCAGACTTTTGTCTACTTCCTCACAAAGCTTTGCTATCTTAGGAAAGGTCATGAACACTTTTAGTCACCAAAACTGAATGGAGAGAGATTCCTCTTCCATCTTTTATAGGTAATGCAAAATTACATGTCTCAAACTACATCTTCGCTCTCCTCTCTTTACTTAACTCTGTCATTTCTCTAACTGGACTAGACATAGTACCTTGGCCTGCTGCAGATCACATTGAAATGAGTTATGGAATGTATTTTGGAGGCAGTGAAAATAAAATGAAGATTTCCAGATGACCTTTTAGGTTCTTTAAGCAACTTTTTAAACATGTGTTAAAGAAACATGAAAGTTGAAAATGACTACTGCTCTTGTCACAAGCAAAGCTTAGTGTGGTCTCAGAACTAAGAAAGTAAAAGTTGTTTTTCTGGGGTCAGAGGCCATAATATTCTTTTGGAAATCTGTTTGAGAAATACTATTTAGGAAATCCAGAATTTTATTTGGTATTCTGGCAGAGTGCAGTGTTCTTATGAGGAACTCAATGAATTTGACTCTGCTTGCTGAGTCAAAATCTACACAGACACAGAGCCCTCACACTACACTGGGAATGTTTTTGATTCCCTAAGTGCAGCTTTGTCAGAGAATACAACTACCTAGAGATTTTTTTTTTTTTTTAAATGAGAAAATAGCATCCAAGATTTCCCTTTCCCTTACTTTTTTTCTTGCCCCCCACCACCCCCCCCAGATGCAATGAACACTAAAGATCAGGCTGGCTGGCACCATTTATCCTTGCATTTGCAAGGACTTTCGGCACGTGTCTACACTTGTAGCAGCAAGTGAAATCCAGAGTATTCTTCACATAGATAGGACCTGCTCTAGAAATCACATAATTAGTATAATTTCTGTTACATAAGGATGTAGCAGCCACAGAACTTTATCTGGGCTCAGCTGCAAAGCAATGCTGCTGATTTGGAATGAAGAAAATTCCAGGTGACTGTAAATTAAGCAGCAAGGACAGCTTGTTTAAAAAACATTTTTTAAATATTTTAAAAAATATTTCTAAATATTTAAAAATGTTTAAATATCAACACTGGACTAGCCCAATCCAAATTTTTTCTCTTGTTTGTTTTTTTCCGAAGTCCACATTCTTCATATCATAGAATCATAGAATGGTAAGGTTGGAAGGGACTTCAAGGATCATCTAGTTCCAACCCCCTGCCATGGGCAGGGACACCTCCCACTAGTACAGGTCACTCAAGGCCTCCTCCAGCCTGGTCTTGAACACCTCCAGGGAGGGAGCAGCCACAACCTCCCTGGGCAACCTGTGCCAGTGTCTCACCACCCTCACTGCAAAGAACTCCCTCCTAAAATCCAGTCTAAATCTCCCCTCTGTCAGTTTAAACCCATTGCCCCTTGTGAAGCGCACACAGCATCCTCAATTCCCCAGGGCTGCATGTTCAGAAGTTCACAGTACATGGAACCATGTCTNCTTTTGCTTGTGAGCAGCCACCCCCTTTTTGAGTTCATGGCTGGATAAAACCTTAAAAATATTTTTAAAATATCTTAAAATTATTTTTTAAAATTTAATTTAAAAAATATTTTAAAACTATTTTTTAAATATTTTTTTAATTGAGTTTTCCTTCTTTTCCCCATTCCTTTTGTTTGACAGCAGCCACCCCCTGTTTGTGGTCACGGCTGGATAAAACCTGAAAAATATTTTTAAAATAGTTTAAAAATTATTTAAAAATTTGTTTAAAAAATAATTTAAAAAATATTTTTAAAAAATCCTATATTTAATTTCTTGTCTTTTAGTTTTACTTTCTGTTAAATATCCACACACAGCTTGCAAAACCAGTCTATTTAAAAAATACATTTATATTTAACATAGCCACTTTGACTTTAACCCAAATCAGTCCAGCAATGGTAGTTTGCAACTCAAAAGTGTGATGCAGCCACTCATTTTAGTCCATTTCAGCTTCGTCCATTTTTATGTCACTATCTATGTAAGTTGTACTGATATTTAATTATAGATATGTCATTGCTGTGCCGGTTTGAGGCTAATTGGAATATTTTAATAGAGAAAATTACACTATAGGCTGTGAAAGGAAAACATCATGATGTCTACTTCACTCATATGTTTGCTAAGAAATTGTTTGGGAACACTAACCAAAACATTAGATAAGTCAGTCTCTGTCTGTCTCTTGCTGGAACAGCAGCTGCTGGGGTGACCTAGCAGCTTCTGGCTCTGACTCCTCTGCCGATTAATTTTCACTAACCACTTTTTTTCTAACTCCCCTGGCCGATCCTCCTAATTTACCTTGTGCGTAAGGTAAACCTTGGGGTAAGGTACAGGGGTGGGGAGAAGGTGGAAGGGTGGTTGGGAGCCCCTCCTGTGGTTTTTGATTTCTGGGAGAGGAGTTGTGTTTCTGTATTATCTTTTACTTGTATATTTCTGTAAATATTCCTGTATATAGTGTATATGTCTACTTGTACATTGTGTAAAGTTGTAAATATAGCTTCATCTTTTAACTTCCAGCCTTCTGAGTTCTAGTCTGGGTCATTTTACAAAGTGTGGGGGGGGGTGGGGGTGGGGTCAGGTAACTCCCAAACCATCACAACTGCTTAATACAAGTAGGCCTAAATGCTTAACGAAACCAACAAAACATTATATAGAAAGTAGAGCCAACAGAACTGTGGTCTTTATCTGGGTCAGCCACATAGAAATCTCTAGCAAATAATGTATTATTAAGCATTATTATTGCCCTGACATTTGCTTTTAGTCCTTAGTTTCCTTAATCCTAAGCCTAAACCCAAGTCTAAGCCTAACCCCTAATACTAACCGTAATGCTAACCCTAACCCCTAAACCTAACCCTAACCACACAAGGCCAAGTTGAACGAGGCCTTGAGTGACCTGTTCTAGTGGGAGGTGTCCCTGCCTGTGGCAGAGGGTTGGAACTAGATGAGTTTTGAGGTCCCTTCCAACCTTACCACTCTATGATTCTATATTACCCAGGTGCAGGTTGGGTTAATTTCATATCTGACTTTCCTTACATAAAAAAGACAAAGCTGTTTCATGCAGAAAATTTGCAGACATGAGCTCCAAAATAAATAATTTGTATTAGAATAAAACTCATTATAGAAATGACTCATAGATTCCTCTAAAACAGCGACTGGAAAGCAAATGTATACTTCTTTTACAAGCAGGTTTTTTTTTCACTAATTTTTAAATCCAGGTCTTCAAAATCCCTTTTGTTTTAAAGGTTATGTGCTGTAGTACTGTACAGAAGGATGGCAATTGCACTTCCACAGTGCTAGGATTAGGTAAGCACTCTTAAAAAATTCTGGAGACACAAAAGATACAGTTTGAATCTGCCAGCAAAATCCCTAGGCATTATATGATTGAATAGTTAAATGCTGAATGTTCAACTCTATCTGTCAAGATCAGTTATTTTAAAAGAAAACTATAAAAATAAATGCTGTGTTCACTGTAAAGCTGTAGTACTGTACAGAAGGATGGCAATTGCACTTCCACAGTGCTAGGACTAGGCAAACACTCTTGAAAAAACCTCAAGATACAGCTTGAAACTGCCAGCAAAATACATAGGTATTATATACAGAATGTTCTACCCTGCCTGTCAAAATCAGTTATTAAAAAAAAAAACCAAACCAAAAAACGCAATGCACACTGTAAAGCAGAAACTGGGCAATCATAAGTATGCTACTTAGCAATAAGTACTCAAAAATGCTAACGATATGCCATAAATTAGAACTGGAACAACCTGAATATACAATGGGACCTGCAGGTGTCTCCCCTGTTGGTGATTCTACAGTTGTTGATGCTGGCCTCTGGCACAGATGTGATACAGGGCTAGGCAGGCTTCACCCTGTTGTGGTAGGCCTAAGCAGGCTAAAATAGGCTTATCCATGTCCTGGTTTGCCTGGAGATGTTTTTCTGCTCTCTCTCCTTCTGTTTTGGGGAGAGGCAACTGCAGGAAAGAGGACAAAGAACCTGGAGCCACTGAGTCTGGGGACCCTGGCCCTTTTCAGCCTGTGGTAAACAAGGTACACAGGCTCAGCTTGTACCTGTTTTGTGCAAGGCCTGTATTCTGCCCTTAAAAGAGTAAAGCAAGCCTATGGCTTCACCTAATATGGTCAAGCTTGGCTAACTGCCATTTTGATTGGCTATTCTGTGTCCATAGGTCCATTCATCTTGGGCTGTATTGATAAAAAAGGACGAGCAGGTAGCACAATGTGCTCTGCTGTTGTATCTGCTCTCTGCTGTTGCATCCATGCTTGCTTATTGCCTTATTGTATCCTGAACTGCCTTGGAAACTGCCTGCCAAGAGCTTACCAGGAACAGGCTCTAAACGCCTGCAGGCACTCAGCCTGCACCACCAGCCTGACATTGTGCCAAGCCTGCACACGGCATTGCATCCTGCCTGCCCCTCTGCAAGGCTGCTGCTGAATGGGGAGTCAAGAAGAACCAGGTCAGAGACTGTGCCAGACTCCCTGAGAAAAGAGCCTGGGAAACTCCAAAGCCTCTAACGCCTTTGAGGCCATCAGCAGCAACCCCTCCTGTGCTTTGGGTATTGTCTGAAGCTGTAGCCAGCCCCATGAGTCAGGAGATAATTTTGTGAGTAAATACTTCAAGCCTCTTGTAACTCACCATTGCCTTCTACCATAAGCAGAAAGGAGCTCCTCGAGTCCACCTAGTGGGCAAGCAGAGTATTGACTGCAAGCGGTATACTGACCTCAGCAACCTTCTCTGCCAGTTCAATCGAGTTCAATTAATGTTATCTATTATCAGTAGTTACTGCTAGAGCCTGTTGTAACCTGTTTAAAGTTTCCATGACTGATGCAAAGAACCAATAATTATTAAAATTAGTGATCAGGTTGGTGAGTTCTGAATATTGAGTAGTAATAAGCAATATTAAAATTTGAACAATATAGTCTCACATTAATTAATTACCCCTCCACTACACACCCTGGTCAGGCTCATCAATGTCTACAGCTTACTATGGTCAACTGGTGTTTTTTTTACTAATTCAATAACTATTATTACTAATTTTTATTTATGGTTTGCATCTTTATTTACTGTACCTCATGGCACTTATCTCTGTCATTTCTGCAATGCTCTTGCCATCCTAAGGATAGGAGAATGCTTTAATTAGAAGGCATGCAAAAGCCACTAGCTATCTTGGCATATAATAGAGAGAACCTTCCAGATGCCAGAGCTTTAAGCACTTTATCTCATGTTCAGTTTTCATTCAATAATTAGATTTTTATTAACTGGATGTTCACCTTTTAAAGTCTCAGTACTTAATATGAGGACCAACACAACTTGATAGTGAAAAACGTTGGAGATATATTTACTTTTTCTAAATGCAAAGAATGGTTGCTAAATGTGTATCACTAGATTACTCTGACCCTAACTCCCAATAGGATCCAGACACTCAAATCCTAAAGAATTAGTTGCAAATTCTAAGTGAAGTTGCTTGCTTTTGAAGCATTTAATAAGGACTTTCTTCTTGTAAGGTTTTAATTTTTTAAAAAGTAGAATTTCCATCAACTCCTACTTTTAAGTAGGCTATAAATACCAGAAGAACAGCCTTACTCCTGGTATTTTGGCGCTTCTGTATCTTTTCATAGCCAGTAAAAGTAAGTGGAGAGACATGAAAATGAAAAATAATGAAAAAAACCCAAAGTAAAAGCACTCTATGACTGCCAAACAAAAAACCTGCACACTTCTGCACTCAAATAGTTTCTTGTCTAGTATTTTATTTGCTTACAAACATGTTTATTCCTAAGTCGCACTGAGTGTTTTACTAAAACCTGTATGAAACTTCTCTCTGCACCTGGTCCTTTGGCAGAGCTCTTTCTGATGTTTTGGCATCTGATAACAGTGTGCTAACTCCTGCTTGACTTTTACTGAAGATGGAATTTAGTATGAAATGCCTAACTTGGATTGTTCTGTAGTTAAGTTTAATCCACCGGCCCTGAGTTTATTTGTCTAGGATTCAGGTAATCTCAGCTCAATCCTATTTTCTCCATAGTCTACTCATATGAGTCTGACAGGTTACTTGGTGGATGCCTCAGATCCATTTCTGCATAATGACTGCAAGACTTTTGTACTCCTCTCAAGTCACTAAGCAAACAAATGAATAAACTCTTACAAGAGGTTTCTATTTCTCAGAGATCAGTCTCAGAGATCAGTCACAGGGCATATTATTAGGTTAATGTGATTCCAGAGCCTAATAAAAGAACACAGCATTAGCACGTCTCTCTTCTCACTTTTTTAAAGATTGGAAATAATTTTGACCAAGTTGTTGAACTTGAATATCTCCAGAGAGGGAGACTCCACAACCCCCCTGTGGGCAGCCTGTTCCAGTGCTCTGTCACCCTCACAGGGAAAAAATTCCTCCTCATGTTTACATGGAAACTCCTGTGCCTCAGCTTCCACCCATTGCCCCTTGTCCTATCACTGGGCATCACCCAGCAGAGCCTGGCTCCACTCACCCCTTATGTATTTATAAACATGAATGAGGTCACTCCTTAGTCTCCTCCTCTCCCAGCAGCACAGTTTCAGCTCCCTCAGACTTCTTCCCTCATAAGGAAGATGTTCAACTTCCTTAATCATCTTTGTGGCTCTGTACTGGACTCTCTCAAGCAGCTCCCTGAGGTCCTTCTTGGGGACCTAGAACTGGACACAATACTCCAGATGCAGCCTCACCAGGACAGAGTAGAGGGGCAGGAGAACCTCTCTTGACCTACTAACCACAGCCTTTCTAATCCACCCTAGAATGGCATTGCCCCTTCTGGGTACCAGAGCACACTGCTGGCTCATGCCCATCCTGCCATCTACCAGCACTTCCAAGACCTATACTGATCCCTGGGGCTGTTCTTTCCCAGGTGCAGGACTCAACATTTGCCCCTGTCGAACTTCATTACATTTCTCCCTGCCCAACTCTCAGCCGGTCCCACCCTGGCTGAATGGCAGCACAACTCTCTGCTGTGGCAGCCACTGCACCCAGCTTGGTGTCATCAGTAAGCTTGCTGACAGTGGACTCTGCACCCTCATCCAGGTTGTTAATGAATACATTGAATAATACCGGTCCCAGTACTGACCCCTGAGGGACTCCACTAGCTGCAGGCCTCCAGCCAGACTGTCCCACTGACCACAACTCTCTGACTTCTTTCCTTTAGCCAGTTCCCAATCCACCTCACTACTCCACCACCCAGACCACAGCTATGAGGATGCTGTGGGAGACAGTGCCAAATAGCTTTACCGAAATCAAGGTAAAGCACATCCACTGCTCTACCATCATCTATCCAGCTGGTTATGTCCTCGTAGAAGGTATCAGGTTGGTCAAACATGACTGCCCCTTTGTCAAACCATGCTAACTGCTCTCAGTGACCTTCTTGTCCTTGATATGGTGAAGCACAGCACTGAGGATAAGCTGCTCCATGATCTTTCCATGGAGGGAGGTGAGGTTGACAGATCTAGGGTTACCTGGGTCCTCCTTCTTACCCTTTATGAAGGTTGGAGTGATGTTTGCCCTCCTCCAATCCCCAGGCACCTCTCCTGTCCGCCATGATGATGGAGATGCAGTATTTTTGGCAGAATCCAATACAACTGCCATTCTGCTACTCACAGTCAAATATAAGTCACATCTGGGCCCTATATTTTGGTTTGCCATTTGGGGTCAGCTGAAGATCTAGATGCACACAGATGCTGTACAGTGAAGGCATCTGTAAAGAGGTTTTGCCTGGGTACAGTTACCTGAAATTGTGCCTTGTCAAGATGGTATTGGGGTGCCCACTCTTTGGTGACTGTTTTGACCTTAGGGAGCCAGGAGGAATATTTTCAATCTTGAAGGCTGTTAATACTAACAACTGATAAAGAAGGAGGAAGATACTTGTAGGTTGGTGCTTTAGCTTTAAAGTCAGTTGGTCTGGTTTTGCCACTCTTAGGCTTAACCAGTATCTCAACAAGACAGAGACTTGCAACAGTCATTCAGAGAGGTCAGAAATTAATCCTGTTCGGCTCAACAGTTCGAAGTACTGTTCTGAATACACCAGAATTACTGCGAATACCTTCTGTATGCTTATTCACAACAAGTAGATGGCAGTGTGATTACTTCTGTGATGCTGACTCATGGGAATCAAATCATTCCCCTGGGACAGTTCAGTGAGACCAACACAAAAGACAGGCCCTCCATAGCAGTCTAATCCTGAGAAAACCTATTTTATGTTAGGAAATGAATGTTTTAAATAAACAGTTAGGACAAGAACAAAATCAGTATTATCCTCCTGTTTATATTTTTATGAAATGTGCTTCTTTTTTTTTTTTTTTTTTAATATTATGGATGATACTGGTTTTAAGAGCTATTTTTCCTCATCCTCAATATGAAAGACTTGGCACATGTTTGTTTATCATGATATGAAACTCTCATCTAGCAACAACATTTTTTAGGCAGCCCTGTTACTTATAAAGACTTTAGAAAACTGTGTACAGTTTCTTCTCTACTTCTTGTCATTTTCACATCAAACTGTTTATCTACCTGTGCTGGTTTGAGGCTAATTGGAATATTTTAACGACAAAAATTAGATGATAGGCTGTGAAAAGCAAACACTGCTGATGTCTGCTGCACTCATAGACTTGCTGAGATGTATAAAAGCAGGGACACAAACATAGATAACAGAGAGTCTCTCTCTGGGAACTGCTGTGTCTGCTGGGCTTCTGATGTGTAACCCAACTCATCACTCTGCTTCTAAATCCCCTTGTCCAGCCTCCAAACTCACCTTGCACGTAAGGCAGACCCTGGGGTAAGGTAGAGGGGTGGGAAGAAGGTGGAAGGGTGTTTGGGTGCCCCTCCTGGGGACTCTGATTTTTGGGAGGGGAACTGTGTTTCTGTATTCCCTTTAGCTTGTATATGTCTGTAACTATTCCTGTCTGATGTGTCTATCTCTGCTTGTACATTGTGCTGAGCTGTAAATAGAGCTTCAGTCCTTAACTTCCAGACGTCTGAGTCTAGTCTGGGGGATTTTTTCATAGTATGGGGCAGGGGGGTGGGGTGGAGTGGGGTGTGGGGAACTCCATCACAAACCATCACAATTTGTCTCCCTGCAATAAGTGCTTCCTTGGGAAAAAAGGTGCCTGGTAAAAAAGCTGAAATAAAACTTTCTGGTGTGTGCACAAAGGCAGTGTTGCAACAGGAAAGCTTTCAGCATGGGGTAAATCAAACAGCCAGGGGGTTTATTTGCTGTGCACAAGCCAGCTAGGGCAGTCAGCACGTGCAGAGGACTGGAGCTGTGCAGGGAAGTGGGTAGCAGCAGAAGGTGGTACCACAAAGAGGTACAGCACAGTGCATTATGCAAAGTAAGAGGGACAATCTGGTGCCAGCTCTTTTTTTTGTCCTTAGAGTCTGGTTCATCTACCCAGAGTGTCCACTTCGCTTTGGCGCTTGATACATGCACAGAAGTTCCTGTCCTAGCACATGGGAAAAAGTGGATAAGCTCTCAGCACATGCTAGCTTACAGTTATCACTGCTTATACCCAGGAATTCTGGTCACCCACTGTGTTACAACAATTCTGCACAGAGCAAGATCTTTGGGATTTTTCACTCACTGTTGTTGTCTCCTCTTTGTCCTAACTTCCCAGAAATGCTAAATGGATGGAAAGGTAGTCAAAAAGCCACATATAGAGAATGACATTATTTAAAGAAACCTTATTTTCTTTGGGTACTTATCATTCTCATAGGAATCACAGCAGTCAATATGTGTTAGGAAAACTGCAAACACATCATCATCTCTACCCATTGTATTTTCAAAAGTGTGAAATTAAATTACTCAAATCTTGGTGCCACAACTCAGCCTGTGGCCACACTACACCATTGGAGGACCACCTGATAATGTGCTACTTTTTCTTCCTAGTGGAAGTTAATCTCCTCTCTAACCGCTTTGCAGCCAAGCAGCAGTAGACATTTTGTTTTCAGGGTTGCAGAAGGACAGTAAACATCATGTGAGAGGAAGACTTCAAAATGTAAAATGTCTCCAACTACTTTTTTCTATATGAATAAATTGTACTACAGATGCAACTGTTAACCTTTATGACAGCTCATACTACCATACAGCATTTTAAACAATCTCTATTTAAGGTCCTGATCTGAATGCTCCACATAGGAATAAATGCTGCCATTAGCTCTAAAGCACCATAAAGTTGTGCTTCTCTTACATCTAAGAACATTTCAAGTTCTGTAGGAAACAGTCACACACTGCATGCAACATCGTTTAAACAATAGTAAGAGGAATATAGGCCAACAGGAAGTCTCCACTTAAGCTACTATGAACTACCAATGGATGCCTGCCTACTAAGGGCCTGCTGTCTAAACCAGCATGCACAAATATTCCCACATGTTTATGTTGAGAAAGTTAATGGCCATGTACTCACATGACTTTCTATTTGCTCGTGACCGCTTTCTCTCTCTCGGCATGGCTCGCTGGCTTGGCATTTGGGTGGCAGACTTAACAATGCGATCCATGATCTCATCTGCTGCATCATCTGTTGCGTTCGGGGAGTCGTCAGTGCCGGCATTCCACGAACCAATGCGCCCTGATAAAGTCCACCAAATGAAGTGAGGGAAAAGAAGGCAGGAAGTCTCTTGTGCCACTTTGATTTGCAGCTGAGGTTTTTTGGTAACTACAGCAGGTTGCTCAGGCACTGCTACTTCTAACTGGCCAAAGGGGAAGGCTCTGCCTTACAGAGACTATTTCTAAATAATACCCTAGAATCTTTGCTACATCAACAGATGCACAAGAACCCTAATGCAATTATAATTTTTCTATTTCCTTCAGCCACAGGAAGGAAATTATTTTTGGCCATCCAACTGGCAAATGCCTGCTAAAGACTGGCTACAAACTAGTGCTGTGTGACCATGTTTTCCTCTGCTCCTATCACACAGAGACTAAAAGACATAGCATACACTAGGGAAGGATGCAAATCTGCAAGACAGGTCCTTTGTACCCAAAGTGAGGAAGAATCAGTTTCTGAGCATCTATATCACAGCCCAGTGCAAAGAAGACCTGAAAAGTGTGGTTTCACATGTCTTCTTGTTTCTCTCAGGAGGAAGAATTCACCTATCATAAAAACCTATGTGTCCTGCAACAACTGTGTGTGCTCTGAGTAGAAATACAAGAGTTACTGGCAAGCTGAAAAGCAAAATAAGCAATTTTGGTTAAAACCACAAACAAGCTGTGCCAAGGTTGTCGCACTCGCTACTCCATAGAGCTATGTCAGCCACTTCTTTGGGTTCTTCCACAACTGTCACAAGTGAGTTTTTGTTTTTACCTAGTGTGAAGGCTACCACACAGTAAGTACCCTGACACAGAGCTTTTACCCTGACAGTGGATGTGATAGAATTACAAGTATCTAAAAATTCACCTGTGAGGTCACTCTATGCCACACCCCCAATGCCAATAAACAACAGCTTTGGCTAGCACTTTGCCCTACTGCTTGCCTTCCCGGTGTTGTCAAGAGCAGCTGTATTATAGTTGCACTCCTGACAAGCTTCTGCCTGGCTGATCCATTCTCTGTCTCTGTTGTTTTCCAGGTGAATACATTAACTGTACTGTGTGCAGTTCTGGAGCCCCCAGCACAGGAAGGACTATGAACTGTTGTAGCCAGTCTGGAAAAGGCCACCAAGATGCTGAGAGGGCTGCAGCAGCTCTGCTGTGAGGACAGGCTGAGAGAGTTGGGGCTCTGCAGCCTGGAGAAGAGAAGGCTTCCAGGAGACCTAAGAGCAGCCTTCCAGTATTTGAAGGGGGCTGGGGATGGACTATTCACAAGGTTTTGCAATGACAGGACAAGGGGCAATGGATTTGAAGTGGCAGAGGGGAGATTGAAACTGGATGTTAGGAGAAAGTTCTTTGCAGTGAGGGTGGCACAGGTTGCCTAGGGAGGTTGTGGAGCACAGAATCACCCAATGTGATCAGATCACCTTGGGTGATTCTGTGCTCCACAAGCTCCCTGGAGGTGTTCAAGGCCAGGTTGGATGAGGCCTTGAGTGACCTGTACTAGTGGGAGGTGTCCCTGCTTATGGCAGGGGTTTGGAACTGGATGTTTGAGGTCCCTTCCAACCTTACCATTCTATGAGTCTATGATTAGCATCAGGACACACAGCTTTTTAGCATTTATTGGATTACTTCAGCCATTGAGCTTCTTGCAGTGCAGCTCGAATGGTTTAATTTAATCTTTGTACTTTAGCTGTAGGACTTGCTTTTTAAATGGGGCCTGTGAAACCCCTAAATTAGACAGGATTATGGTTTCAAGTCTTAATAAACTGCACATACTGAGACTTACTGGTGGGTGCTTGGAATGTGCTATCAGTGGTATTTAAAAAAAGAAAAAAAAAAAATCAAGAAAGTGTAAGATATGGAGACGTAAAGGAAAGTAGATACCAGTATAGAAAACTAGAGACTTGAATCTTGGTTCATCACCTTTACTCAGAAAACATCTTCCAGATATCACACAAATGGGAGGGGGTGAGGGAGAGAGAAAAGAAAATAGACTGGTGAGCCTAGTATCTGCAAAATGATTTAGCACAAAGACAGTGGTCTAGTGGCTGCTTAAATGAAGAAGTGTACCAGGGAATCATATACAGGACAAAACCAAGGCTATCTGATTGCCAAGGAGTCTTACACCAGTAATCTCTGCTGTCAGAGTATCAAGGGTTGGAATTGACTGAGTCAGCTCTGAGGACCTCTGAGAAAAGAGGTATCTGTAAGACAGCAAGATGTGGGACTGTACACAGCAGCTTTTTCTGCTCCTACTCTCCACTTAATTCATTACTTTTGCAGTTTAGTAGGGAAGTGGTTAAGAGATTCATCATCTTTTTCCTACCCAGCTCGCTCTCCCCAGTGACTCCTCAAGTGCTTCAGGGATCTTTTAAATGTGTATTGCTACTTTCTACTTGCTTCTACTGGAAACAAACTGAAAGCCACATCCTGAGACGCCCTATTTTGCTTTTATGATGACAAGAAGAATAACAAGTGGGGTGTTAGTGGGCAGCCACTACTTTTGCTGTAATTCAGACGTTAAAACTTCAGGCAAATTCTTTTAAATCCTCGTGCTTCAAACCACTGCTTTCAGCATGGGAATAGCACTGGGGTCTTCCCCCTTCCCATCAACCCTTCCCGCTGTGAGCACTACATGAGGGTGCCACAATCTGTGTTTGGGCCACTGCATGGCTACTGCCACACAAGAAAGGTGTCCAGAAGGAAACTGCTGGCACTTACCTTGGCTGGTCCTGCTGCGAGTGCGGACCCCAAGTGCCGCGGTGCTCTCCCCACTGACAGAGCTTGTCTTCAGCACAGCCTTCATGTTCTCATGCTCTGCAGCATCCTCGGCATACTGCAACCCTTGGGACTGGGTCTGGCAGTGGGGCGAGCTGCTGGAGAACTTGCCAGACTGTTGGAGGAAAAGGGATTTTTTTTTTTTTTTTAACAGAAACTAGCACAGAGAATAGGTGAGAGTCTTAACTATGAATTGCAAGAAGAAAAAGTGTCCTCCTGGGCTTAGTTTGGAGTGTAGCTATTAAAAAAACCAAACAGCCAGGCAACAGTTGCTCCTCCACCAGAGCATGCACTCTGGGTAGAAATAAACTGGCAACAGAGCAACAGCAAGGAGCAGACACTGACAGAAGAAAACCAGATGCATATATCAAGCTTTATAATTTTAACCTTCTGTCTTAGAGTATAAGGTATGAAGCAAAGACTTACTTTGAAGCCTTTCATTTAGCCTGGGTCCAACCTGGGGTCAGGTATGACGCTGTGGGACACAGTATGAGACCGAAGACAAGTAGTTTGTTTTTTTCCTATTCTGTACAATCACCTTTCAGTAACAAGGCAAAATGAAGAGAGGTCTTTCCCTCTTGCTTTTCTGCATGGCTGTACAGAAAACTCTGACAGCTCTAAACCGCAAATATCTACAAGTACCACTAATATAAATTCCCAGTAACGCCGAAAAAAAAGAAAAAATCTCTGGTTTTGAAACACCCAGCCAAATTATCTCATGACCAAAACACAAAAACTGCAGCCAGCAGCTAGAAGAACAAACAAAACCTTACAGGAGATTTAGGAATCTAGCCTCTGCTTCCCAGGCTGTCCTGTGATTTTCCTGTCCCTGTGACTACCTGAGCAACAGGGGCTGTGTTGGTTTGGCATGCGCATTGTGTGGATGCAGCAGCTCCACCGGTTATTGAAAACAACTGTTTAGAACTGGATTGAAACAGCACAGATACTTCCTAAGGAAGGTCTTGCATTGTTGGGTTCTTCTCCCTACTCCAGCCTGTCTTCAAAGGGCTGTGGTGCTGGTGTTCACTCTACCTACAGCAAGGCTGAAGTACATTTAAAATACACAATCCCAGCTGCAGAAAACAGGAGCTCTGTTGACAGCAAGCAGGCATCAACAGACAATAGACAACTCTTGGTATTCTCAGACATAGCGAATGGCAGAAACTGAAATGTATTTTCTTCTTCCTTTTCATCTTTCTTACTGCGATCATTTCAGGATGGATGAAAGAAGCCATGGAAGAATTCGCTTCTTCCTTTGTGTAATAAACAACATTAACTACTCCCTGGAATGAATCGAGCCAATCAGTGTTAAGAGGACACAAACCTGCAGAGCCTTTGTGTCAGAGTACAGTAAACTAGAAGAACTCTCAGAGTTTTGAGTGAGTCCCCAGGGGTGTCAAGACTGCAAATCAGAATTATTTGTGCTGGTGATCAATGACAGAATAATTCTATTTTAATACAATGACTTTCTGTGGCAGGATAGCAAGTTAACTGAGGAGCCAAACAATAATCCCTACAAGGCGCTGAGCTAAATGTTAGATTTATTTTTGATGGTGAGAAGTTTGTTTTATTGTTAAAAATATTAGCTTGCACCATTCTAATGTGGGAAGTATGCAAGATCTGGAGTTTCACATAGAAAACTAAAGAACAGGGAAACAGAAAGAAGTTTCAATGAAAGTGCATGCCATTTTTGCGTTAAGAATACTCTCTTACACACAATGGGTTGTAAAGCTAATCAATAACACCTCAGAAAAAAAACAAAGAATGAAGTCTTCATATAACTGTTAGTTACTCTTCACACAGGTTAGTTGAATGCTGGCACAAGCAGGCTAATTCATGTGATTTTCTTTCTGTGCCCCAAGTTGTACAGCACATATTGTAACTAGGGGAGAAACTCTCTAGCTAGGATTAATTTTTTCACTTCCCTCATTTTCAGACATTGCTGTAGAATAATGGCCAAACCCCAGCCATTCAGCAAATGAATGCCATGACGGAACCATGAGAATGAAGCAATATGGTTAATGGCCAGTAAATTGAAGACAGCTCTAATAGAGAACAAAAAAATGCATTGCACAGTAGATGCTCCTCAAACCAACAATGTGAGCACATTGCAGCTCTGAAACTGTTTAGTCACTTCTTCATTTTCAACATCACCCTCAGGAGTATCTTGTGATAAATATATGAGCTACTCCTTGGCTCACCTCTGTGGTGACTGAAGTATATTATTAACAATTCAAGAGGCCAGTAGAGCTGTTACAATTTGCTTTGCATTTATATATCCCCATGGTTTTGAACACTTTCTAAAACAATACCATTTGGGCTTGCACAGCTTCATAATGAATATGAAATTATCATGGTAAGACATAGCCTAAAGTAACTGTTGATCCCCATAACATTCAGATAACTGAGGTTTTGGGTAGTGGAGAAGCTTTGGAGTTTAGTAGACAGACATTAATGAAATGAGGAATCATCACCTCAGATCAGTATATCCTCATCCAAGAGAGCATCTATGCATATAGTTAAAGCTGGTGGTAAAAATGCATTCTTGCATTGAGACAAAAAGCTATGAGAAAAATTCATGATTCATAGTTCCACTTAAATAGATAGAGTTGAACAGTCCATAATACCAGAGTTAGAAATTAGATGTCACAGCACACAGGGGACATGGGAATGACATGCTCTTTCACAGAACCATACCTCAGCATCCTCCTCTTCGTCCGTCTGCCACTGGAAACAAAGGACAGGGTGAAGGACAAACAGCAAGATTTGGGAAAGACACTATGCTCATACCATGAAGTAAGCATGGGATTGTTTATAGAGTTAGAGAAGGACATAAAAATACAAATCAGATAAGGAATGAATTCCTTAGAGTTTAATTTTTTTTTTTAATTTTTTTTTTTTAATGAAAATGTCCTGGGTTTGCCTCAGAGAAATTATGAACTGAAACTAACCCTAACACATCCTGTTACTCTGCTGTCCTCAGACCCCAGTTGGAGTCCTCTGTACAGTTCTGGAGCCCCCAGCACAGGAAGGACATGGAACAGCTGGAGCCATTCCAGAGGAGGCCACAAAGATGCTCAGAGGGCTGCAGCAGCTCTGCTGTGAGGACAGGTTGAGAGAGTTTGCATTCTGCAGCCTGGAGAAGAGAAGGCTTCCAGGAGACCTTTGAGTAGCCTTCCAGTATCTGAAGGGGGCCTATAGGAAGGCTGGGGAGGGACTATTGACAAGGTCTTGCAATGACAAGACAAGGGGCAATGGGTTTGAACTGGCAGAGGGAAGATTTAGACTGAGTAGCCTTTTGAATAAATGCTTAAAGTTCTTCAGTAGCTAGCTAGTATCAGATCCTGAAAATTAGAGGCAATTAGCCTTTGTCATTCAGGGCTTTCACTGTCTGTGACAACCAGCATGTAAAACTGTCTTGGCACTACACTAAGTGCAATGGGCACGTCAAAATATTATGGCACATGGAGTGTCCTTGAATTTGGGGATTTAGAGGCAATTCACAAACTGCCTTACAGGGATTTCACAAACTGCTGTGCTCCCAAACGCCTGAGAAATTCTTCAACAGGTTGTAAAGTGCCCCACATGGAATGATTCTGAACTAAAACACAATTTCTCAACTATCTGGGATTCTCTTTTCCATAATTTTCTCTTTGATTACTTTTAAAGTGCAAATATGGCACAGAAATCCAATGTGTTTTTTCACTGGTCTTACTAATACATAGTTCAGACCTTGTCTCCATCTCAGCTATGATTTCCGTCTGGAACTGATAAATTCTGTTCCAGAAACATTCATCACTAAAAATGAAACCCTGATTTACTTTGGCCTTCAGCTTAGTTTCCTCACAACCTCCATAAGAAGATTAGCTGTAGGAGTGTTGAGCAGCACAGTAACATTACTTTTTAAGGGTATGTTGTACTCAGTGAGATGCTTATTTTCCTTTGGCCACATTGGTACTGATGGAAACACAGACAGATGTTTTGCAGTGGGACCTCAGCAGGTATGTCCCCCTTGAAAACGTCTATTTAGTTTTTTCCATCCCCTGGAGGAAAGGGAGTCACTCTGTAAAGCTACTCTTCTGAAGTCCACTGTTCAGTTTTTGGCATGAATAATAAACAGAAAAAAGAAAAATGGGGAGCAAGAAACTAATTATGTTCTGATACACATGCACATCTGTCTAATAGATGCAAGGCAGGAGGAATGCAAATTGAGCTAAAGGCAAAAGGCACTGAGGGCAAGGTGAAATAGCAGACTACACACACTACAAAGAGCTTACAAAAACATCTATTACAGTATTTCTTCAGATCAAGTTGGGTTTTGAGAGGGAAGGGCTCAGCTGCTGGACCTCCTGCCCAATTGTTCTATGTAAAAGTGTTTTGTTGTGGACTTACTTTAAGTCTAACAACATGTCCTGGTAGAGCATAAATCCTGCCAGACCAGTTTAACCCTTGCTCTCCTAGTCGTGTTGCGGGTCCAGGAGTTGTAGATTGAGCAAACAATGCAGCAGCAAAGGCCGAGGGCTGGGAGCTTAGCACCACATGTCAGGTGTCTGCTGCTGCCCCTCAACCTGCCTGCGTGGTCACACAAGGCACAAAGCTTTGAATTCATTGGGCAGAACAATAATGCCAGTGCCTGTTGGCCAGTTTCATTTGCAAAATGATGTATTTAATGGGGAGTGATTTAGAAACCCTGTACCTTTCTGCCTTTCTACCTTTCCTGCATTTTCTGCATTTCTGCCTTTCTGCACCGACCCTCCACCAGCAACAATACCCATTTGTGGCTCCTTAACTGGGAATCCTTGTGGCCACCTGTTTGCAGCTTGCACTGAGGTTTAGCAGCAACTCAGCTCTTCTCTCCTTCCCTCTGCCTGGAATATTTTGTATTTTACCCCGGGATCATTATGGTGAGTTTTGGAAGCCTCCTTGTACAGGAAACTTACTCAGGGACCAAGATGCCATGAGTACATCTGCTGGAGTTAATGTTAAGGCTTTGTGAGCAGAGTTAGAATTTTTCCTATTTTCACTTTCCTACTTTCCAAATTCTGATTGTTTAAACTGTTTAATTCTGTGTTCATAAATATCCTTTGAGCAAGCATTTCCTGTTGACTGAAAATCCGAACAATCTCAGGGAATTTTCAAAAAATGTTGGATATTAATAATAAAAATTAATATCAATACAGAGATTAATAATCACAATCCATAATATATTATTAATATAATCTCACATATGCCTGTCTGTCTTTGCTTATCCAGTACCCAGGGCATTGCCATTTCCTTTCCTCCTGAGTGGAGAGGGCTCACACCTACAGCCAGTGTATTTCTACACCCAAAGCTACTCCAGTGCACTGGAGGAGCAGTTCACTATCCCCATCACACTTCCATGGCTAGACACCCATTTACCTACCACAAATACTGACAACAGAACTCAAAGCAGTAACATCCATAAACTGAACTTTTGTTTCACAAGGGAAGCTGCTCTCAGCCAGGTGTGTACGTAAAAACACTAATAAAAGACAATAAATGAGCTATTTAAAAATATGCATTACCAAAAAAAAAAAAAATCACTGAAAGAGTATTTATATACTGAATAACTCTTGCAGGCATAAGATGTCAATTTTAAGGGAAAAATGGTGGGTTTTTTCCCCCTGTCATACAGTATTGGGTGGTGCAGGACAACCTAAGGTTGTCTCCCTTCCTCTTTTCCTTAAGGCTAGCATTTCTATGTGGTGGGTTTACAGATTCAAAATATTATAGAATCATAGAATGGTAAGGTTGGAAGGGACCTCAAAGCTCGTCTACTTCCAACCCCCTGCCATAGGCAGGGACACCTGCACTAGTACAGGTCACTCAAGGTCTTGTCCAACCTCGCCTTGAACTACACAGCAATTTTGGAATCCAAATTCTTAAGTATTGTAGAAAGCAGAGCTTAAAAAATCTGGGAGACAGGTGTTTATATTACTGACTTACTGAAAATAATGAAAAAGCTCAGACTTTTGCCTCTAACTGCATTTCTTCCCTATTTTGCATGATTTTTACTGTGCCTGAAATGAGTGCTGTCGTTTTCTATCATTGGTATTGGGTATATAAGTGAGAAAAGAAGGACTAGGGAGAATGCAGCAAGAGCAGTGTGGGCAGCAGGGCAAGGGAGGGGAATCTGCCCCTTTATTCTGCTCTCCACAGACCCCACTTGGAGTCCTGTGTGCAGTTCTGGAGCCCCCAGCACAGGAAGGACATGGAAGTGTTGGAGCGGGTCCAGAGGAGGCCATGAAGATGCTCAGAGGGCTGCAGCAGCTCTGCTGTGAGGACAGGCTGAGAGAGTTGGGGCTCTGCAGCCTGGAGAAGAGGAGGCTTCCAGGAGACCTTTGAGTAGCCTTCCAGTATCTGAAAGGGGACCTACAGGAAGGTTGGGGAGGGACTATTGACAAGGTCTTGCAGTGCCAGGACAAGGGGCAATGGGTTTGAATTGGCAGAGGGAAGATTGAAAGTGGATGTTAGGAGGAAGTTGTTTGCAGTGAGGGTGGTGAGACACTGTCACAGGTTGCCCAGGGAGGTTGAGGCTGCTCCCTCCCTTGAGGTGTTCAAGGACAGGTTGGAGGAGGCCTTGAGTGACCTGTGCTAGTGGGAGGTGTCCTTGCCTATGGCAGGGGGTTGGAACTAGATGAGCTTTGAGGTCCCTTCCAACCTTACCATTCTGTTATTCTATGATTCTATGATACAAGGTTACAGAGACAGAGCAATTTTCCCTGTGAAACTCTGGTAGCTGGCTACTCTTCCTTGTTTTCCTCATCCCTCTGCTCCCTGTTTCTCTCTCTTGCAGACAATGTTCACAAAGATTTAAATAGATGCTGCCTGCATGTGCCAGCTATTAAAGCATAAATGAACGTCAAGATTTATGTGCAAGTAGGCTGAAAGTAGACTGGAAATATTCCTCACTCTGTTTTTCAGCCCTGATCTATGTGAGTAGTAGTTGTGGCTGATTTAAGTTCTCTATGGCTAGAAGCAGCACCTCTCTGCCTACAAATTCTGCAGGGGACACCATGGTTTAAGGGACTCTGCCTTCTCATGAAGACCTGAGATGGTTCTGGTTTATCCTTTCCGCATTTTGACTAAAATGCTTCTTCTTCTGCTTCAAAGCAAAATACTGTAAGATGATAAAAATGAGACACTGAATAAACCCCAAAATGATAGGAAGGCAAATACAAAGCAATTGCTCAATCCTTCTGTCACCAAAAGCAGAAATTAGAATTCTACATTAATTATTTCTTATTATATTTACTGTCTACAAAGAGTTTCTTTCCAGTGTCAAGATTTAGAAGTTCTTCTGTCACTGTTTTGAAACTAGCTGAGCATACTGCCAATGCATTACTGATCTCTCTCCTCTTCCCAGTGCCTTCAAATATAAAATGCTGAGAAAATCAAGACCAGGTGCAAATCACAGCCAACACAAGGCTACAACAAAACTCTCCTGACACATCATTCTTCCCACACAAATATCTTCCATCCTGCTGAGTTGGAAACTTATTTTGAGGTAGCTCTGACTTTGAAGTTGTCAAAGGAGTGAGTGCAGAGGAGGGCAATGAAGCTGGTGAAGGGCCTGAAGAATACATCTTGTGAAGAGTGACTGAAGCAGCTGGGGCTGGCTAGTTGGAAATAGAAAAGGCTAAGGGGAGACCTCACAACTACCTCAAGGGATGTTGAAGAGAGGTTGGTGTTGGTCTCTTCTCACAGTGATAGAACAAGAGGGATTGGCCTCAAACTGCAACAGGGTAAGTTTAGACTGGACATTAGGAAAAAAAACTCTCACAGAAAGAGTAGTCAGACACTGGAATTGGCTGCCCAGGGCCCGTGGTTGAGTCACCAGGCCTGGATGTGTTCAAAGATCATTTAGATGTGGTGCCTGGGGATGTGGTTTAGGGCTGCACTTTGTAGAGCAGGGTCAATGGTTTGACTGGATGATCCCAGGAGTCTTTTCCAACCTGAATGGTTGTATGATTCTATGAAAGCAAGCTGTGACAAATAGTCTGGCACAACTTTACAAGGTACTGCAATTAAATGAATGGTAGACAAAGTCATCTGTGGACTGGACTACAGGTACAGAGATTTAGTAAGTGTCAAAATAACTATATGGGCATGTCAGGAACTCCTTTAAAGGACATCTCTGTAAAGGGGATTTTAATGACTGTGGGTTTTTTACTCCAGCAGGTTGCTGTTAAGCTAATAGGACCATTATGTATTTATAGCCAAGGTGACCTACAAGGTACTTTTAGGTGGAACACCATCTAGTAGGTGACATTTAGTTCTTGTCATATCTCAGACAAGACCACTTGCAATATTTTATTTCTGGAAAGATCTTTAATTTTCAGGAGATGGCTTTGCTCCCTGACCAGCTGTCAACCCTGAGCCTTTTTTTTGGAAAGGATTCTTTATCTCCACTTCCTGGTCTCAGCTATCAGTAATCAGATCTCCTTTTCCCTCATGTTCCCTACAGGGAAAGGACATAGAGAAGCTTTCCCTCCTGACACAGCCAGTTCCTCTGGACATATAATACAGAAACACTGTACCATATAGTAGGAAAATGGTAACCCCTTCAAGTCTCAGTATTGTTTAAACTAATAAGTTGTATTGAAACTGAGGAAATGAAAAATGTAATTCACCAATATCTTTGCTTAATGCTGTCATTTCTTAGCTCCTCTAGAATACATCAGAAAAACTGAGAAGTAACTGAAGAAAATGAGTTCAGTTCCTCAGAGGCAGTTTGGAAAATTGTATGACCTGAGGCTAGACTGAAAAGAAAAATATTTGTATGTAATGATACAGGCTTGACATTTTCTTTAGACAAGGCAGATTTCCAAATGTAGAGAGGAAATTATCAGGAAGGATCTACAAAGGACCATGAGTTAATGACTTAAATATAATCTCTACTGCTACCAGTTTCAATACATGCACATATTCTGACCCATGTTCTGAGCCACAGGACTCTAATCAGCTCAGAGATTTTCATACCAAAGCCAGGGTCAGCTTTCTAAGCAATGAACCACTTGCATCTAATTGAGACTCCAGCATCTAATTGAGACTCCATATCTGGACTTTGAGACAGTTGGAAACTTTTATTAAGTACTGACACTGTAAAAAACTTTAATTAGATTGAGTCTAAGTATATAACTTGGGAAAAAAAAATTTTGAAATTTTACTATGCTGAGAAAACTAATGTCTATATATCTATATATGCATATGTCTGTCTATATATCTCTCTCTATATATCTACATATATATAATATGTATACATATACACATATACATATATAGATAGATAAAATAATATTAAATGCTACATTAGAATAATCAAAGATGGAGTTAAAAAAAACCAACATTTAAATCTGTTTGCTACCACTTAAATGGGTTCAATGGTTCATCACTACAATGATGTCCTCGTTGCAAAGCCTAATTTCTAAGTGTTTTCACTTTTCCATGTTCTTGCCTGACCACAAACATCATACCCTGGTGTCTTTCAGATATTTAGAGCTATGCACAGAGAAGTTCTTTTGCATGTTTAATTTCGGTTTTTTCTCATCCTATAATTGTTATAAAGCAAAAATTATACACAATTAAGAACTTACAAATCTTGTCTTCTAAGAGAAGAGAGTTCATTAATTGCTGGAGAAGAATGTAAGAATAACAGCAACAACACTTCAGGCACAATATTAGATGAAAGATAGTTTTAAACACCCGTGTTAGGGGAGATACATCTCACCACTTACATCTGTTATCATCTTCCCCCTGGTCTTGTTTCTTTCCCTGTGGTTGGCTCGTTTTTGTTTCTGCTGCAGAACTCTTTCCCTGGTGGTGCGGTATTCCAGCGCAAATTCACTAATGGTTTTGCAGAACTTGTTGATGTTGACCTCGCGGACTGCGTAGGGAGGGTGGCCCATAAATAACAAAAAGGAGTGGAACCTGGAAAACAGTGAGGTCAGAAATGCAAATGGAAATAAATAAAGCTGAAGGTTTCTGAGGAAATGAAAACACGTTTCAGTGAATCTCCCTCCTTCTGTTTTGGAAAGAGCAACCACGGGAAAGAGGACAAAGAACCTGGAGCCACTAAATCTGGGGTCTGTGGCCTGCTCAGACCCTGGGGTAAACAAGGTACACAGGGTTGCCTTGTGCAAGGCTATGTGCTGCCCTATAAAGGGTAAAGCAAGCCTGTGGCTTCCCCTAATATAGTCAAGCTTGGCTAACTGCCATTTGATTGGCTATCCTGTGTCCAAAGGCCCATTAGTCTCGGGCTGTATGGATAAAAGGAGATGAGCAGGGAACACAGCCTGTGCTTTGCCATTACAAGGTGTGTCTGCTATTATACCTGTGCTCCACTATTGTATCTGCTCTATCCGTGCCGAGACTGCACGCCACAAGACATCTGTCTGCACCTGGAAGCCTCCCACCCAGACAGAAGCCCTGGAGATAACACAGATCATCCAGAGAGCCAGGACCAGGTCAGAGCTTGTCTGCCTCCTTCCTTTCTCCAGCACCCAGAAGCCTGAGGAAACTCCAAAGCCTCTAACAGCTACGAACAGCAACCCCACCATGAGTTTAGGGTACAGTCTGATAATATTTTTGTGAGTAAATACCAAAAGCTTCTTGTAATCATTAATTGCCTTCTGCCATAATCAGGAAGGAGCTCCTTGCGTCCATCTAGTGAGCAAGCGGAGTATTGACTGCGAGTGGTACTGACTGCAAAGCCTTCTCTGCCAGTTTAATTGAGTTTAATTAATGTATATATTTACTGGTTATTCCTAGATCCTATAATAACAGTATCACAGTCTCACAGTATCACAGTCTCACAGTATCACCAAGGTTGGAAGAGACCTCAAAGATCATCAAGTCCAACCCATTACCACAGACCTCAAGACTAGACCATGGCACCAAGTGCCACATCCAAATGCGCCTCGAACATCTCCAGGGATGGTGACTCCACCACCTCCCCAGGCAGCCCATTCCAGTAGCCAATGACTCTCTCAGTGAAGAACTTTCTCCTCAACTCGAGCCTAAACTTCCCCTGGCGTAGCTTGAGACTGTGTCCTCTTGTTCTGTCACTGGTTGCCTGAGAGAAGAAGGTAACCTCCCCCTGGCTACAACCACCCTTCAGGTAGTTGTAGACAGCAATAAGGTCTCCCCTGAGCCTTCTCTTCTCCAGGCTAAACAATCCCAGCTCCCTCAGCCTCTCCTGTATATAGTTTCAATAAATGATGCCCAGAACCTGTTATTATTATTAAATTGGTGATCAGGGTGACGCGAGTACGGAATATTTAATATTAATAAACTATATTAATATTTTTAAAATGTCATCTCACAGTAATTAATTGCCCCCACCACTACAGATGCTTTGCATAACAATGGCAAAATAATGGTTTTGTTACAGCACTGTTTAAGAAAGATCCCCAATCCAAAGAATTCCTGATGGAAAGAAGAAATGATCCAGGCAATCATTTCTACCTGAAGTGCAATAACAGCTCTTTTAACTACCTGTCCCTAAAAGCCAGTATGGTTACAAAACAGTGATTTTGTAATTAAATCCAGGAAAACCTAGTCTACAACTGTATCCCAGCTGACCTTCCCAGGCTGATGCAGGAGATAACATACTTATAGAGCTCTATCTACTCTAGATGACTCATCTGGCATGTGAATGAACAATTGCCGTTATAGAAAAAAAATTTATTAAGTTTCAATTCTATTTCTTTCTATTAAGGAGAAGGAAGTTCTTTCCAGTGAGGGTGGTGAGACACTGGCACAGGTTGCCCAGGGAGGTGTTCAAGGCCAGGTTGGATGAGCCTTACCATTCAATGATTCTATGATTCTATTTCTCTCCCTTGAGTCAAGGCCACGGTTTGCCCTGTGGCAACTGAGAACATTGGGAAGGACTCCCCCTTCTCTTTCAGCTCTGTTCATCACAGGGAGATCCTGGCTGCAGCTCTCCCACTGCAGAGGTCAGCTTCTTAGCATTCCTTTTACTCTACACTTAGATACTTAATTCCTTTTTTTAAACTGTGACTTTTCAACTTCAAATTTGATAGAGCCCTCAAATCAAATACTGAGTAGCCTTTTGAATAAATGCTTAAAGTTCTTCAGTAGCTAGCTAGTATCAGATCCTGAAAATTAGAGGCAATTAGCCTTTGTCATTCAGGGCTCTCACTGTCTGTGACAATCAGCATGTAAAACTGTCTTGACACTACACTGAACGTGATGGGCTTTGTCAAAATATTATGGCATGTAGAGTATTCTTGAATTTGGGGATTTAGAGGCAATTCACAAACTGCCTTACAGGGATTTCACAAACTGCTGTGCTCCCAAACGCCTGAGAAATTCTTCAACAGGTTGTAAAGTGCCCCACGTGGAAGGGCACTATTAAGTGATTCAAAGAGGGCATTAGAATGTTGGGTAAAGTCTAGATGAGAAGAATGCAGATTTACAGGCCAGCAAACATGGGAAGGAAACATTCCTGGTTCACAAAAATGACCACAAAATTACATTATATAACAACTGCTTTTGTTTGGGATACTCTCATTTTGTAGTTTTACTGTTCCTGTAGCATTCACAGCTTTTGCACTATTTGTCCCTTCTACCATTGCTCCTCTATTGCACGATGTACAATAGTGCAGTGACTGTATAAAAGTGTACAGGAATTCCTTTTAAATGCATCTATATCCTTGATATAGATGATAAAACATCTTCCCAGTTCTAGAAAGACGAGAGTACACAGATACATCTTTCTTATTTGTACATTGTATATGGTAAAAACAACAGGAAACTGGTAAATTCACTTCCCTTCCACTGCAGTTGGCATTTCTGCTTTCTTATGGCATGAAAACCAAAGTGTTATGAAAACAAAACAAGAGCTTAATCTGTTTATCAAGTGTGCATCCTGGAAAAAAGGAGGGTCAGGGCAGACCTCATTGCTGTCTACAACTACCTAAAATGAGGTTATAGTCAGATGGGGTTGGTCTCTTCTCCCAGGCAACCAGCAACAGAACAAGGGGACACAGTGTCAAGTTGTGCCTGGGTAGGTCTAGGTTGGATGTTAGGAGGAAGTTCTTGACAGAGAGAGTGATTGGCGTTGGAATGGGCTGCCCAGGAAGGTGGTGGAGTTGCCATCCATGGAGGTGTTCAAGCAAAGCCTGGATGGGGCATCAATAAATTATTCAGATGACTTAATGTGCTGGTTTGAGGCTAATTGGAATATTTTAATAGACAAAGTTGCACTATAGGCTGTGAAAGGAAAACATCATGATGTCTACTTCACTCATACGCTTGCTGGAGAATTGTTTGGGAACACTAACCAAAACAATTGATAACTCAGTCTCTNTGTACATTGTGCAAAGCTGTAAATAGAGCTTCATCATTTAACTTCCAGCCGACTGAGTGCTAGTCTGGGTCATTTTACAAAGTGTGTGTGGGGGGTGGGGAACTCCCAAACCTTCACACTTAACCTACATTCATGAATCTGAAAACCAAAAAAAGCTAAGGTGTGTTGCAGAATTACCATGAATATGCACATTTCAAAGCCCTGCATTTCCTGGTAATTCCACTGAATGAAACTAAACCACCAACAAGCAGAGGAATCCTAATTTCATCTTCTACTGCAGAATCATCTATAGTACTAGATGTTGAAGTTGTGCCTGTGGACCTCATTGTACAAGGCTTGTTTTGACCTCTCTGTATGGTGNCAGGAGGTTTCCTCAGAGCACCAGGATGTTTTGTTAATTTTTTTTTTTTTTTTTTTTTTTTTCTACAGCCTGTTCTTGCTTATCAGATAGTAAGTCAATCCTCCTTAAAATATTCAGGGAAGGACAGAAAACATGGCAGCTTCATGCTAGCTTTTAGGTACAGGTAGTTAAAAGAGACTGTTATTGCACTTTGGGAAGAAATGATTGCCTGGATCATTTCTTCTTTCCATCAGGAACTTTTTGGATTGGGGATCTTTCTGAAACAGTACTGTAACAAATTATGCACCACATAAATCCTAATAACATTATTTGCTGGAACATGGATTAAATAAATTAAAAACGTATTTATGGTGTCATAATTTGTCATTTCAGCAAATATTTGATTGTCAAGATGCTGCTATCATTCATCCAATTCTGTACCTGTTAATTATTCTTCTATGAACAATCTTCAGGATTATGATTCTTTCTGCACAGTCTTTAAGGAACTCAGACATCTTTTGCTTCAAAGTCGGCTTCATTTCATGCTTTGCTATGGCCTTAAGGTGATCCCAGGATGCTTTGCAACGTCTTTCCATCTGACACAAATTTTCCTGGAGTTGTTCAAAGTCAATCTGAAAAAAAAAAAAAGAACAGAAATGAAAATCACAGGATTGTAGAATTGTTTCAGTTGTAAAAGACCTCTAAGACATTTGACCGTTGACCTGACACCACCATGGCCGTGGAACCATGTCCTGAACAACCATGGCCATCTTTAGAACACCTTGTGGTGGTAGGCCAAATACAAATCCTGACATGTCTGTTTACATCTTGTGGTAAACAAGGCACACATGCTTGGTGTATGCTTGCCTCATGTAAGGCCCATGCCTTCACCTGATATGCTTAGCTCTGGCAAAGTGCCATTCTTACTGGTTGGTGGTTCTGCTTACTCAGTTGCCAGATGGACCAACTGATTATCAGGCAATTGATAAAAGTAGGCCAGAGTTTTAAACAACTTGCCTTGCCTCGTTTTGTCATACCTTGTTGCCTTGGGGAGCCTGAAGCCTTGTTGTTTCTTCCCTAGTTTTGTCGCTTCACGCTTGTTTCCCAGAATTCTACTGTGCCTCGGTTTAGCACAGAGGAGCACATGAGCATCACCATAGCATGCAGCCTTGCATCCTAGACCTCACCACTCCAGCATTTAGAATGGAGCATAGAATGAACCCCTCCAGCAGGTAATGAATGACAGCCTAGAGTGTGCAGAAGGGGTAAGCCTGGGCAAGTCATGCGCCCCCAGGTCAGCTGCATTATTGCCACTCACAGTTACAGTCACTGAAAGCAATAAGCCACTTAAGGCTTGATTGCTCACTTACACAGACCTCACCGCAGCTCGTTATTGCCAAGCAGCAACCCACGGTGCCTGCCTGCACACCTGAAACCTTTATGCAGAGCCTGGAGCCCTGGAAGAATAGCATCCACCCAACCATGGACCAAGACCTGGTCAGAGGACCATGCAAGACCCAGACCCTATGAGACTCTGGGGAAAAACTCTAGAAGGTTTTACCAGCTACCATACTGACACCAGCATCCCTCCAAGCGGTTTGGGTACTGTCTGGTCTATAAGCTCAGGTCATGAGTAAATTGACCTTATTTCTAGAAAGTCTCTTTGTAATTGAAGTTATTTGCTTTAGCTCCGTTCCTACTCTGTACCTTCTCTGCTTTAACAGAAAGGTTCCTCTCGAGTTCCCCCTAGAGGGTAAGCAGCATATTGCACCACAGGAATCTCTTCAAAAGTTCAGTTTCACATGTGCCCACTTTTCTAAATGGTTTGAAATTGTTTACTACTGCCCTATGCACTGTACACATTCTGTAATCTATTTGCACAACTGAGACCTTGAGCAACCTGGTCTGGGGGTTGGAACTAGATGATCTTTAAGGTCCCTTCCAACCTAAAGCATTCTATGATTCTATGAACACAAAAGATCCTGTAAATAAGTCTAGAAAATAAAAGTTGATATTAATAAATAATATTTAATATTTTTCTATTGGTCTAATCATGATTAATTTTAATAACAATCACATCACACCTCGATGGACAGTAACTCCACCATCTCCCTGGGCAGCCTTTCAATGCCTGACCACTCTTTCAGTAAAGAGATTTTCCCTAATATCCAATCTAAACTTCCTCTGGCACAATTTCAGGACATTTCCTTTCATTCTAGCACTTGATAATAGTGAAAAAAGTCCAACAACCAGCTCACTGCAATCTCCTTTCAGGTAGTTGTAGAAAGCAATGAGATCTCCCCTCAGCCTTCTCTTCTTCAGACTAAGCAATCCCAGTTCCCTCAGCCATACCTCTAACACTTGTTCTCCAGGCACTTCATCAGCTCCATTGCCCTGCTCTGAACACACTCCAACAAGTGACCAAAAGTGAACACAGCAGATCAACACTCTCACCCAATTTAGTGTCATCTGCAAATTTACTGCCCTCAATTCCCTCACCCAAGTCAATAATAAAGATATTAAGGCTGGCCTCCAAACTGAGCCCTGGGGAAACTTCACTTGTAACCAGCTGCCAACTGAATTTAACTGGTCATCCAACCACTTTTTAACACAGAGAAGCATTCACCAATCCAAGCATTGAGCACTCAGTTTTTCCAGAACAAACAATGGACTGAGACAAAGAAGGCACTGAGTACCTCAGCCTTTTTCTCACCCTTGACTACTTTGTTCACCCCTGCAAAGGATAGAGAGTCTCCCTGGCCATCCTTTTGTTTCTATTTCCTGTTGTTTTTAACAGCTGAAGCCAAATTAATTTCCAGCTGGGATGTGGCCCTTCTAACTTTGCTCATGCATAGCCTTGTAGCACTTTCAAGTGGCCAGCCCCAGAACACTTCAAGCAACAACACTACAGTAGTATCCTAGGATATCTGAATAATGCAATGTATGTATAAGGAAGGGTACAGACAGCACAACATTAATTCTCCTTATTTACTACAAAATAATTAATTGCTTTTCATGTTATGACACTTTGTCAAGACATGAAGAGTTAGCCAGGAAAACTTAAAGAAAAATCCATATCCATAGATATTTGGTCCTAGTCTTGGTCGTCTAACATGTAAAGAAGGAACAATAAAATATTATGATCTCTTTTCCCCCCTTGCTAATAACTTAATCCTTACGACAAGTAACTTCATGACTTGAATTATTTCTGAGTTAATAAAAAAAAAAAAATCCTTTTTCTCAATCCTTTTCTGTACTGATCATAGCTTTTTTATACCCCATTTACTGATCACCAATGTACCCAGCCAATACTTCAATTTAGAAAGCACTTAGATACATGCCCTAGTCATGCACTGACTTGTTAATAGATAATAGCCTTCTCATCACAAAATTCACAGGACAGAATTGAAAGTGAAAGTCTTTCAGTCCTTGATATACAGTACAAATTTGCTGGCTTGTAGCAAGGTCTTTGAAGGTCTTACAACACAGTTAAAATATATGACTGCATCATACAGTAACATTCAAGAAGGAAGCCAATGCACTCCACAGAAGGCAAGAGAGAGCTTTTCCTTTATTCATCAACCAAAGAAGGTGTTTGCATCACAGGGGTCTACAGAGAGCATTCAGGATGCATTGCTGACAATTGCGTAAAGTGAATGAACAACCTAGCCACAACATGCAATGATGAAAATAGTAAAGCTACCAATTATAGCCTTGAATTCTGAAGAAAGAAAAAAATTTATTTTATAATACCATTTCACAGTTCAGATGAATCCAACCTATAAAATACATATTTAGCTCTCAGATACTAAAAGTATCAGTGTTTGGGATGTCACAGTCTGGTACTCCACTTAATTTCTAAATGAAAACCAGCGTCAGCTGCACCAGCTGACTGTTCTTAGCTGTGTGCTGAGGATCAGTATGGGCAACAAGCAAGAAGAGCTGGAAGTCCTGGTCCACCAGGCTGACTATGATATAGTTGCCATTTCAGAAACCTGGTGGGATAACAGGCACAATTGGAGTGCTACACTGGGGGGATGCAGGCTCTTCAGAAGAGACAGGCAAGGAGGAAGAGGAGGAGGGGTGGCTCTGTATATTAGGGAGTCACTCCTTGTCACAGAGCTTGAGGTGGAGGACGAAGGGATTGAGAGCCTGTGGGTTAAAATCAGAGGGAGACCTAAAAACTCTGACATCCTGGTTGGAGTCTGTTATAGACCACCCAACCAGGATGAGGAGGCAGACGAGGCATTCTATAAGCAATTGGAGGCTGTCTCAAGATCATCAGATCTTGTTCTTGTGGGTGACTTTAACCTGCCAGATATCTGCTGGAAACATAATTCAGCAGAGAGGAGGCAATCTAGAAGACTTTTGGAATGCATGGAGGACAACTTCCTGATGCAGCTGTTAAGTGAACCGACCGGGGGTCAAGCTGTCCTTGACCTGCTGTTCTTCAATAGAGAAGGACTGGTGAGAGATGTGATGGTGGGAGGCTGCCTAGGGTGTGGTGACCATGAAATAGTGGAGTTTTCAATATGCAGGGAGATAGGGAGGAGCAAGGACAGAACCCTCACCTTGGACTTCCGGAGGGCAAACTTCAACTTGCTCAAGAAACTTATTTGCAAAGTCCCCTGGGCAGCAGCCCTTAAGAACAAAGGGGTCCAGGATGGTTGGACCTACTTTAAACAGGAGCTCTTGAAGGCACAGGAACTGGCAGTTCCCATGTGCAGAAAGGGGAGCCGGCGGGGAAGGCGACAGGCCTGGATGAGCAAGCAGCTGCTGAAGGAATTAGGGGAGAAAAAGAGGATGTATGGCCTTTGGAAGGAGGGGAAGGCCTCTCCTGACATGTTTAGGGATGTTGTTAGATTGTGTAGGAGAAGAATTAGAGAGGCAAAGGCTCAGTTAGAACTTAAGCTGGCTACCTCTGTAAAAGATAACAAAAAGCATTTCTACAAATTTATCAATGCTAAAAAGAAGGGCAAGAAGAGCCTCCACTCCTTATTGGACCTGGAGGGGAACACTATAACTGAAGATGAGGAAAAGGCTGAGCTCCTGAATACCTTCTTTGCCTCAATTGTCAACAGTGAGGAGGGAGGATGTGCTGGTTTGAGGCTAATTAGAATATTTTAATAGACAAAATTACACTATAGGCTGTGAAAGGAAAACATCATGATGTCTACTTCACTCATACGCTTGCTAAGAAATTGTTTGGGAACAATAACCAAAACATTAGATAAGTCAGTCTCTGTTTGTCGCTTGCTGGAACAGAAGCTGCTGGGGGATCTAGCAGTTTCTGGTTCTGACTCCTCTGGCGATTAATTTTCACTAACCACTTTTCTTTTAATCCCCATGGTTGATCCTCCTAATTTACCTTGCACGTAAACATTGGGGGTAAGGTACAGGGGTGGGGAGAAGGTGGAAGGGTGGTTGGGAGCCCCTCCTGGGGTCTCTGATTTCTGGGAGGGGAGTTGTGTTGCTGTGTTACCGTTTACTTGTATATTTCTGTAAACTTTCTGTATATAGTGTATATATCTGCTTGTACACTGTGCTGAGCTGTAAATGGAGCTTCATCTCTTAACTTCCAGCCGACTCAGTTCTAGTCTGGGTCATTTTACAAAGCGGGGGGGGGCAGGTAACTCCCAAACCTTCACATACTTTTTATTTGGTGCCCAACGTGGGCCTAATTAAATTTGATTTATTGCTGGTTCAGTCTGGAAGTTATGGGGTTTATGATGAAACTATTTTATTTTCTGTTTTCTATCTGTTACCCAATTGCAGCCTGGTTTTTCTATAGATGGCTGATGGCAAAAAGAGGCTCATTTCTGATAGATTTAATGTGGAGAAAGCTTAAAAGGATGTTTTGGGGTTATGGTGATTATCTTTTTGGCTGGATTGGTTTTAATCTTACCGAAAATATTACCAAATCTGCTTTTAATGTGTCAGGAAATATTACAAATGTAGTGCCAAATGCAGGGATTTATCCAACATCTCTGATGAGAGTAATTCTCCCTAAATGTGAAATTCCAAAGGGTCCAGACATCCTGAGTGAATGCTTTACTTGTGATACAATAATATGTTTGTTTTGTGTGATTTTAGCCTTAGTAATTCTGGTTTTATGTCAAATGGCTGTAATTTGTGTCCAGAAATCTGCTAATCTTTCCTTTAAAAAACAACTACAGCTAAAGAAAAACAAGAGACGGAGTTATAAATGCTTACAAGTAGACTTTGACCTTGGCCAGAGTACAGCAGGAGATAGATTCTCAAAGCATTGCCTGTAAAGGGGGGACCGCCATGTCCACCACTACCCCTCCTCCTGCTGCTTCTGGGAACTCGGCCAATAGTCCCAATTCTAATCAAAATAATTCAGATAAGCAGGGTACAACTACTCCTCGGGTCTCTTCAACCAGTTCAAATTCTAACCAGCCAGTAGCAAATTCTAATCCTAAACCAAATCCAAATTCTCAGGTAGCAGATTCTAACCCTAAGACAAACCCAGCCTCTCAGGTAGCAGGTCAGATCCCTAGTGATTCAAATCAGAAGCCACCAATCATCCTTGCTCCAGCTAAGGCATGGGCAAAGACTAAACACCTGACAAAAACTGATTCAGAGGATGAAGGGGAAGGAACATCTGGAACCCAGCAACCTCCACAGGAGGAAGAGGAGGAGGAGGAGATATACAGCCTCAAAGATTTGGCCAATGTGCTTAGATCGCAGTACAGTGATGAGAAAAGCTATGTCAGATTGGCTGCCAAGAAGGAGGATGGTTCTGAGGAGTTTAAGAATGCTCTTAGGAAAGTTATCTTTCTAGGCCAGGGACAACCAGGACAGCCACAGGAAGAGGAGAGGGATGGCATCCAGGATTCCAGTGATCCTCTCAAAGAGATCAGGGAGGTCAGAAAGGAATATGCAAAGGAGTCTGGAGAGCCAGTCCTAAGCTGGTTGGTGAGATCCTTGAATACTAAGCAGCTTTCCTGGGCCCCCCTTCCTTCCAGGGTTACTTCCCATGGCACCCTGCCAAGGAGATCCCTGAAGAGGCTGAAGTCTGCTCTTCTGAAGTCCAGAGCTGTGATTTTGCTATGTGCCCTCCTTAATGCTCTGAGGATCCTGAACTCTACCATTTTATGATCACTGCAGCCAAGGCAATCCTTCAGCTTCAATGATGGTAAACTGAAGTTGTCTATTAGATCTCAACTCTCAAATGACTCTGCAGTTGTGGGACAACATGACATAGAGGATGTGAAGCTGCCAATTGCTTCTCAACTGAGCACCACAGGCAATACAGAACTAACTGTGACTCTTTGGTGCCCATTCATAAACTGATTCATCGATTGGAATGTCAGAATGTCATCAGCAAGACTCATTCACCTTTCAACAGTCCAGTTTGGCCTGTTTGAAAGCCAAACGGAGAATGATATCTGACAGTCGACTTCTGTGTCCTAAACAAGGTGCCTCCATCGCTGAGTGTGGCTGTACCAGATAGGTTGAAACTGCAGTATGTGCTGGAATCACAAGAGGCCAAATGGTATGCTACCATTGCTAACTCTTTCTTTTCCAGTAGCAGAGGAATGCAGGCCTCAGTTTGCTTTCACACGGACTTGAGTCCAGTACACATTCCATCATTTACTCCGGGGGTGGAAACACAGTTCAATGATTTCTTATGCAGTGATCATGCACTGGAGAAAAGTGGAGCTCCAGAACATCTACAGTTCATCAATGTCATCATTGTGTGGGGTAACACTGCTGAGGAAGTATTCGAGAAACGTAACAAAATAATTGCCATTCCCTTGAAGGCCTGTTTTGCCATAAAGTAAAAGGACCTGCCAAAGAAATTCAATTTCTAGAAGTGTGATGGCAGGATGGTCACCCTCACATTCCACAGGATGCGATAAACAAAGTCTCCACCATGGTAATCCCCACAGATAAAATGAACACTCTGTCTTTCTTGGGTACAATGGGATTTTGGAGACTACATATTCCTGGATTCAGTAAGATTGCTAAGCCTTTATATGATGTGACTTGCAAGGGAAACAATTTTGAGTGGGCAGCCTTTGATCAGATAAAGTGAGAAGCAGTCCATGCCATGGGTTTAGGACCTGTCCGAACTGGTCCAGACAGTAAAAAAATTCTATATATGTTTGCAAGTGAGAATAGTCCAACTTGGAGACTACGGCAGAGAGCTCCAAGTGAGACACATGGATGATCACATGGTTTCTGGAGTTGTGGATACAGAGGCTCAGAGGCATATTATACTCCAGTAGAAAAAATAAATATTAGCAGCCTACAAAGGAGTAAAACCTGCTTCCAAAGTAATTCAAACTGAGTTGCAACTTCTTTTAGCTCCTAGCTTACCAGTTCTGAATTGGATGTTTAACGGAAAAGGTTCTTCTCCACATCATACTACAGATGCAACCTGGTCTAAATGGATGGCCTTGATAACCCAATGAGTGCTAAAGGGAAGTGTTGAACAACCCAGTCTTGTGGACTCATTGACCAGAAGGCACAAACTGTACAAAACCTGCAGAGGAGAGAGTAACTCGTGCTGAAAAAGCTCCTCCTATGGTGACCTTTCTGATGAGGAAAAGAACTATGCTTTGTTTACAGATGGTTCCTGTCATCTTGTTGGAAATAAGCAAAGATGGAAGTCTGCAGTTTGGAATCCTACAAGGAGAGTTACAAATGCAAGAGATGGAGAAGCAGAATCCAGCCAGCTTCCTGAGGTAAAAGCTGTCTAACTCACTCTTGACATAGCTGAACATCAAAATCAGCCTATCCTTTACCTACTCTAATTCATGGATGGTAGCCAGTGCTTTATGGGGTTGGCTAAAGGACTGGAAAAAGGATGGCTGGCAGAGAAAAGGAAAGCCTTTTTGCACTGCTGATCTGTGGCAAGACATCTGTGGCTACTTGAGAAAATTCCAATCAAAGTGTATGTAAGAGGGAAGAGTTGGTATGTATCTGATCAGATATTGCAACAGACCGATAGTTGCTAGGTTACAGAGAGATAAAATGGAGGAAAACAGGGCCTGAAAGCTCTAAAGAGAAAACTAAGAAAAACAGAGCCTGCGAAAACTAAAAAACTAAAGAAAAGAAACCCAAACCCAAAGAAAATTGGTCTTGTAAATAAAGGCAGAAATGTGGTGTGGGCCAATACCACCTAAAACCTCTAACAACCTTGAAAGTAGAGGGCAAAGAGCTGCAGAGGAAGCTGAAGATGAGGAAGGCTCCCCTCGCTAGAGGGTCCTGTGACCCCTGAAGCCAACTATATGCATGAGCAGTAAGAAAAGATATTGCGTGATGCATTGCACAGTAAGGGAAGAGCTCAATGCTGCTTGGTTCAGCCTTCTGGGACATACTGGCCATACATCACAGAATGCTGAGCCCATTTATACCAAATCCCTGGGTGGGTGGGCTGAGATGCACTGACCTTACCAACAGGACAGCGCTGCCTCCAGCAGGGATGCCCACTAAAAATGAGTGCTGACCAGCCCTGCAATCTATGCATCTTGGAGTGTTGCTGGCCAGTTGGTTAGGGTAAGTATAACCTGCTCTTTGACTAGTGGAGTTATTTGGTATTCTTTGCCAGATCTTATTCAGTATTATAGTTTCAGTATATCTCTCTTTTAATTATTTTAGTATTTTAGTTATAATATAGGGCTGAAACTGTACCCAAGGTGGTACCTGTGTGTTGTGTGTTCGCTTCCTGGATCCCAAAGAGCCCACTGGAACAGTGAGGCACATAGCTGCATGTATGCCTAAGAGCAAAGCTACTGGCACAATCATCAGGCAGATTTAGCTGCTAGTTTCCCAAGTAGATACAAACTGTGACTTTGACCTTGACTGGAAACATGCATGCGAGCTGTTCTTAGCTTGGTGGACGTATGACTCATTAGAAAATCAAGGCAGAAATGGAACCTACCGGTCGGCACATAACAGGTCAATTGACATACCCATGGATGCTATCACCCAAGTCATACACGACTGTGACGTTTGTGTTGCTATTAAGCAGGCTAAACAAATCAAGGACTTATGGTACGGTGAGTGATGGTCAAAATACAAGTATGGTGAAATGTGGCAGATTGATTACATCACGGCCTTGTTCTCATTCTGGTAAGCAATATGTGCTAACTATGGTAGAGGGAAGCACTGGATGGTTAGAAATCAGTTCCTTATGCACGTAATATTATTCTTGGTCTGGAAAGACAAATCATGTGGAGACATGGAACTCCAGAGAGAATCGAATCAGACAATGGAACTAATGTCAGAAACAATCTTGTGAAAAACTGGGCCAAAGAGCATGGCATTGAGTGGATCTACCACATCCCCTACTATGCACCAGCTTCAGGAAATATTGAGCGCTACAACGGTTTGCTGAAAACCACCCTAAGGGCCATGGAGGGGTGGAACTTTGAAAACTGGGATAAACATTTAGCACAAGCAACCTGGGTGGTACATAGTAGAGGTTCTGTAAATTGAGCTGGACCTGCACAATGCACAATCAGATCTGTTACAAACAGTAGAAAGTGGTAAAGTTTCTGTTGAATGTGAAAAGAATCTGTTAGGAAAAACTGTTTGGGTATTTGCTCCTTTGGGCGAGGGAACACCAGCCTGAGGGGTGGTTTCTGCTGAAGGTCCTGGTCAAACATTCTGGGTAATGCAGGAGGATGGTGAAATTCAATGTGTTCCACAAAGAAATCTAGCTCACAGAGTTTAAATTCACAGTGTATAATACAAGCTGTTAGGAATTTCTGTTTCAGGTACAATGTGGCATCCAAAGGAAGAACCCATGAGGAATTTATGGTACACAAGCATGACTCCTGGGTCACCTAGGAGTCCCTGTTTTCTCATCTTCAGAGAGATTAGGTCATACTGGTAGGAATTATCCAAACTGGTTGGGGAAGTCTCTCTGTGTCTGCAGCAGACAAATTTAATTTTGTGACATTTTATGGCAGTTTTCACTGAAAACATTGTAAGTTTTACTGTATCAAAAAGCTCTGAGGTTCAAGAGGCATCTTTGATGACCAACGTATCTACATAAATAAAAATCTGTGGCAAATTCTCTGCCCCTTGAAAAATGGTAAGACCCTGTGTATTCACAAGAGTGGGCAGTGACAGCAAGGACTGGTGATGGCAGGTCAAGCCAAGGGAAGCACAAGAATTTTCTGAACACACAGACACACACAACCATTCAGCTCTCTGGGGAGGTCCTAAGCAGGTCACATCAAGGAGAATGCTAGCTGAAGTCTCCTGTAATAAGCCCAAGTGACTCTGCTCAAGCTGAAGTTGTGAACTTCCGGAAAGCATAAAGCAGGAAATTCGATATAAGAATTTGTGCCCATGCATGCCCCACATGAAAACTGTCCTGTGCCCACAAGCCCTATGCCCTGTGCCCTGAATAATTCCCATTTGATAGAGCTTTTTTTGGTGTAAGAAAGGAAAGATTTAAACTTCAGTCCCCAAACCAGACTTCTAAAGTGAGGAAGAGTTTCTCCTTGTTGGTTCACCAGGAGATTTAGAACATCATGGATTTCATCCCCATGCAGAATATACTGTTCCGGATCTTTCTTAATCTGGAAGCTATGTTGCTGTGATGGTTTGGGAGTTCCCCGCCCCACCACGCTTTGTAGAATGACCCAGACTAGAACTCAGTCGGCTGGAAGTTAAGAGATGAAGCTCCATTTACAGCTCAGCGCAATGTACAAGCAGATATATACACTGTATACAGAATATTTACAGAAATATACAAGTTAAAGGTAATACAGAAACACAACACCTCTCCCAGAAATCAGAGACCCCAGGAGGGGCTCCCAACCACCCTTCCACCTTCTCCCCACCCCTGTACCTTTCCCCAAGGTTTGCCTTATGCGCAAGGTAAATTAGGAGGACCGGCCAGGGGGGTTAGAAGAAAAGTGGTTACTGAAGATTAACCGGCAGAGGAGCCAGAGCCAGAAACTGCTAGACTGCCCGAGCTGCTCTCCCAGCAAGAGCAAGACAGAGACTGACTTATCTAATGTTTTGGTTATTGTTCCCAAACAATTTCTTAGCAAGCGTATGAGTGAAGTAGACATCATGATGTTTTCCTTTCACAGCCTATAGTGTAATTTTCTCTATTAAAATATTCTAACTAGCCTCAAACCAGCACAGTTTGCATAGAAGTTTGTCTCAGACTGCTTCTCTGCTCCCCTTTCATGATGTGCAAGCACCTGTGACAGACTGCTCCTGGAACAGGATGTTGTGGTTCAGACACTGAGTACCTACACCTGTGCCAACTCAAGGCAGCTGAAACTTGTCATGGTAGGCCTAAATAGGCCAAAATAGGCTTATACATGTCCTGGATTGCCCAGAGGTGTTTTTCTGCTCTCCCTCCTTCTGCCACGGGGAGAAGCAACTGTGAGAAAGAGGACAAAGAACCTGGAGCCACTGAGTCTGAGGATTGTGGTCTGCCCAGACTTCTTTTGAACCCTGCAGTAAACAAGGTACACAGCTTGCCTTGTGCAAGGCTGTGCTCTGCCCAAATTTGGGTAAAACAAGTCTGTAGCTTCACCTAATATGGTCAAGCTTGGCTAACTGCCATTCTGATTGGCTATTCTGTGTCCGAAGGCCTGTTAGTCTCAGACCATATGGATAAAAGGTGATGAGCAGAGAGAACAACCTGTGTTCTGCCATTGTATCCACGTGCTCTGCCATTGCATCTGCTCTCTGCCATTGCATTCGTGCTGCCTTACATCCTGAACTGCCTCCAAACTGCCTTCCAAAAGTTTGCCAGGACCAGGTTCTAAATGCCTCCACATATTTGCCCTGCACAGCCAGCATGACACCATGCTGAGAACTGCACACCACAGGACATCCTGTCTGCTCCTGAAAGCCTCCTGCCAAGATAAGAAGTCCTGGAGATAACACAGATCACCCAGTGGAGATCAGGACCAGGTCAGAGTTTGTCAGCCTCCTTTCCCCAGCACCCAGAAGCCTGGGAAACTCCAAAGCCTTTGGAGTAATGACTTTGAGACCATCAACAGCAACCTCTCCATGTGCTTTGGGTACTGTCAGACAATATTTTTGTGAGTAAATACTTAACCCTCTTGCAATCACTAACTGCCTTCTGCCATAAGCAGAAAGGAGCTTCCTGCATCCATCCAGTGGCTAAGCAGGATAATAAACTGCTAAAACCTTCTGTTCCAGTAAAAAATGTTTGTGTTTGCTGGGTACCTCTTACAGTGTTCCAGTTTTTCCTGTTCCCTGTATGTATGAATTTCCAAACCCTGCATTTCAAGCCTTGTAACTAAGTTTTCTGGCAAGATTTAATGTTAATAAACAATTTTCATAATTAACAATCTCTGCCTGGATATCAAAATTAATATTGATTATTAATTTGGCATCATTTGTAACACTGCTACCTTCAAAACTGAGCCTGCACAGAGGTGAAGCAGTAGTCACACAGAATATTGTGGGTGCTCGTGACCCAAGAATGACTCAACTAAACTAGAGGACCATTCACACAAGTGGCACTTGATCCACTCTGTTGTGGAAACAGGTGGTGAATGAAGGCATCACCATGAAACACAGCTGTGCACCCACCACCAAGAAGACATTAACCATGTGGTTGGAATTTGGAGTGGTGATGTTCTTCTCCTCTTACCTCTGATCTTATCTCATTTCTCTCTCTCTGGTACATATAAGGTAATTGCCTTGCCTGCTTAATTTAAGAGCCCTTGTATGATCAAAGTTATCTACCTGAATACTAGTCATTCTAGTTATTTCAGTGTCAGTTTGCCTTACCTCACTCCTTAGGCTGACAGGCTGAGAGAGTTGGGGCTCTTCAGCCTGGAGAAGAGAAGACTTCCAGGAGACCTTATAGTAGCCTTCCAATATCTGAAGGGAGCCTACAGGAAGGCTGGGGAGGGACTATTTACAAGGTCTTGCAATGTCCTTGCAATGTCCTGCAATCAATAGTCCTGGGACTATTGGCAATGGGCTTAAACTGGCAGAGGGGAGATTTAGACTGGATGTTAGGAGGAAGTTCTTTACAGTGAGGGTGGTGAGGCACTGGAACGGGTTGCCCAGGGAGGTTGTGGCTGCTCCCTCCCTGAAGGTGTTCAAGGCCAGATTGGATGAGGCCTTGAGTGAGCTGTACTAGTGGGAGGTGTCCCTGCCTATGGCAGGGGGTTGGAACTAGATGATCCTTGAGGTCCCTTCCAACCTTACCATTCTATGATTCTATGATTAGGTATCCCTAAAGGGTATGCCCGAGGATGAATTGTGACAATGTGAGAAATCTTCATGAAGTTCAAACTCTCTGGTTGCCAACTCTTCAGAAATTGATCATGCATTTGCAGACAGAAAGGAATACAGATGCAGAAAAATATCCACATATGAAATATGAAAAGTCAAACTTATCCACCACCACCAAGGTATCCCACCTGATGTGTCATTAAGTGCTATTTTAACAATGCAACTTTTGCAGCCAGATGCAGAACAAATTGCATTTCAGTCTGCTCCATCTTACAGGTAAGGAGTTAAGTGAAGCTTCTTCAAATGTGCTATCTGACAAAACATCCAAGGTGGAGAAATTGCCCCACAAAAGCGCACCAGGTAACAAAGCTAACCCTTCAGATCCTTCTGAAAAAAACCAAACATGCAAGCAACTAGACATATTAGCATTTATCAGCCTACTCCCTATTGAATCTCGCAGAAGCACAGGTTACAATGGTCAGGCTGGATCGGCTCAAAAGGAAAATTCTTAAATAAGAAATATTTGGACTCTCCTATTAAATGAGTAAAAACATTCAACAGTTTGCAGTTTTAGATTACTCTCTGGAGGTGTTCAAGGCCAGGTTGGATGAGGCCTTGAGTAACCTGTACTAGTGGGAGGTGTCCCTGCCTATGGCAGGGGGTTGGAACTAGATGATCCTTGAGGTCCCTTCCAACCTTACCATTCCATGATTCTATCTGTATGGCATTTCAAACCACAGAACATGAGCTTTGCCCTCTACCTGCCTTTTCCTTCTAACAACAATAGCAGTAATGTGATGGTCTCCAATGGGAAACAGTGCAGTGTGCAGGTGCAGTTGCACTCACTGCAACACCTCTCTCCTTATTCCACATAGTTGGCTCTCGTGTTTCCACTGTCATTCTCTTTTTGCTTTGGTGCTGGTATTCAGATAAGAAATTAGCCATGAACCTCTTAGCACAGTAAAACCAAAGATCTACTGAGTAGTGGTCTTCTAACTGGACTCTTCTGGATTGTATACACTTGTTCATAATAAGATCCAGGGTTTTTTCTAGGCTAGTGGAGTATAATATTCAGGTTGCAGGCAAGCAATTAGTGCATCTTAAATGCATGTATCAGTTCTCACACACAGACTGACTTTCAATGGCTATCTGAAATAGCGGTATGTGTTTTTATCTGCTAAACCTACATCAAAATCCCTTTAAAGTAATATGATCTGATTCTGCAAATGTTTAGATTTTCCAAGCCTTGTAATGTGTTGGAATATTAACCAAGACAGCTCCTGATTTCCTTGATTATGAGCATCAGATTCCACCGTGTCGTGGTAGGTCTAAATAGGCCAAAACAGGCTTATATATGTCCTGGCTTATCCAGAGATGCTTTCTTGCTCTCCCTCCCTCTGTATTGGGGAGAAACAACTGCGAGAAAGAAGACAAAAGAACCTGGAGCCACTGAGTCTGAGGACTGTGGTCTGCCCAGACTTGTTTTGAACCCTGCAGTAAACAAGGTACACAACTTGCCTTGTGCAAGGCTGTGCTCTGCTCAAATTTGGGTAAAACAAGTCTATTTTCCTAATACGGCCAAGCTTGACTAACTTTGTGTCCAAACGCCCATTAGACTTGGTCTCTATGGATAAAAGGAGATGAACACAATGTGCTCTGCCATTGTATCTGTATTCTCCAATGCTATATTTGTGTTGCCTTATATCCTGAACTGCCTGGAAACTGCATGCCAAGAGCTTACCAGGAACAGGTTCTAAATGTCTCCATGCAATCGGCCTACTCAGTCAGCATGAAACCATGTTGAGACTGCACATCTCACGACATCCTGTCTGCACCTGAAAGCCTCCTGCCAAGACAGGAAGTCCTGGAGATACACAGATCATCCAGAGGAGATCAGGACCAGGTCAGAGATTGTCTGCCTCCTTTCCCCAGCAGCCTGGGAAGAACCAGAAATCTCGGTGGATGACAAGAATTCCCTGAAAGCATTTGGGTACTGTCTGATGCTGTAGCCAGCCCTGCCAGTCGGGAGATCATTTTGTGAGTAAATACTTCAAGCCTCTTGTAACTCACCATTGCCTTCTGCAATAAGCAGAAAGGAGCTCCTTGAGTCCATCTAGTGGGCAAGCGGATAATTGACCGCAAGTAGTACACTAACTGCAGCAACCTTCTCTGCCAGTTTAATTGAGTTTAATCAATGTTATATACTACCGCTAGTTATTGCTAGAGTCTGTTATAACCTGTATAAAGTTTCCATGACTGATGCAAAGAACTGATTGCTATTAAAATTAGTGATCAGGATGGTGGGAGTTCTGAATATTGAATATTGATAAACAATATGAATTTTTGAAAATATCATCTTGCATTAATTTATTACCCTTCCAATACACACTGAAAAGTAGGTTCCTAAGGAATTTAACATCCTCAGACTCTCTTTCGTCTTTGCTGTGAAGCCACACACATCATGCACATAAAGAAGCTTTTATTGTATTTTGAGCAGCAACAGTCCAATCACTCTATGGCAAACAAACTCCTCCATTCTATGCACATTCCTATCATAAACCAGCATGTGTGTACATCAACTGAAAATGGAAGTAAGATACAAATATGTCTGAAAAGCAAAAAATTAGCCTCACTTTTACTGAGGTAAGGAATCATGAAAGATGAGCACAGTGCTCCAAACCTTGATCTAATAAGCTCTGGAGTCCTCAACATAAGAAGGACAGGGACCTACTGGAGAGGGTCCAGAGAAGACCCACAGAAGTTATCAGAGGGCTGGAGCACCTCTTCTCCAAAGACAGGCTGAGAGAGTTGGGGGTCAGCCTGGAGAAGCGAAGGTTCTAGGGAGACCTTACAGTGGTGTTCCACATCCTGGTATGGCCTAAAAGAAAGCTGGGGAGGGACTGTTCACAAGGACACGTAGCACCAGGACAAGGGGCAATGGTTTTAAAATACAGAAGAGTAGATTTAGTTTGAACATTAGGAAGAAGTTCTTTACTATGAGGGTGGTGGAACATTGAAAGAGGTTCCCCAGGGAGGTAGTGTCAGCCCATCTGAATCAATTCACTAGTGTGATGGTTTGGGAGTTCCCTGCCTCCCCACACTTTATAAAATCCCCCAGACTAGACTCAGCCAGCTGGAAGTTAAGGACTGAAGCTCTATTTACAGCTTAGCACAATGGACAAGCAGAGATAGACACAACAGACAGGAACAGTTACAGACATAGACAAGTTAAAGGTAATACAGAAACACAATCCCCCTCCCAGAAATCAGAGTCCCCAGGAGAGGCTCCCAACCACCCCTCCACCTTCTTTCCACCTCTCTGTCTTACCCCAGGGTCTGCCTTATGTGCAAGGTGAGTTTGGAGGATGGGCAATGGGGGTTAGAAGGAAAGTGGTTAGTTAGGTTAGCAGAGGCCAGAAGCTACCAGTGAGACAGAGACAAGACTCTCTATGTCTTATCAATGTTTGTGTCCTTGTTCTTATACATCCCAGTAGGCCTATGAGTGCAGCAGACATCACCAATGTTTGCTTTTCACAGCCTGTAATATAGTTTTCTCCATTAAAATACTCCAATTAGCTTCAAACCAGCACAAGTAGTTAAAAATTAGAGGGCAGAAGTGCTCACTAATGTATGGTCAGACGACTCTACCCAATTGCATACTCTTCTCTCTGGTAGTTTATTTCCTTAAACAATGAACAAACCCCAAACTAATATGAGATCTTTGCATATGCTGCAGGATACTTCCTACAATCTGTGATGAAAGGGAGCAGTAATGTTAAGTGTGGGTCCCAGTAAGTAGGTCCCTTCAGAGAGTCATCCACACCACTACTTGCAGTCATTTCACCTGAAATGTAACTGACACACCACAGTGCTCTCAAGAATTCATCTGACCGCTTACGGATGGAGCCTCATTTGCCACAAAAGATCTCTCCCCACTGCCCCAGCCTGTTCTGCAACCAACAAGATCTGCCATATTCTGCTGTCTTCACCTTTGTTCCTGTTAGCTGTGCCAGGAACTGTGGTAGGGGAAGCAGTTCTTGCACCACAAGGAATGATCCAACCACAAGAAACTTTGCATCCTCCAACCTCTTTTTTTTCTATGGAAAATAATTCGACTTCTGGCATTTGTTTTTGTTTGAAATAACTTAGAGAAAGTATATTTGAACATCAATTGCACACAACTACCACCTGTCAGGTGAGATGAGGAACACCACAGAAGTAGTACAGGAGACAGCATCGTCTTCCATACTTTTATTTCTTTTCTCCTTTCTCTACTTGCCAGTGTATCAAACAGAAGCTACAGCATGCTGAAACAGCACTTCTGCTTCAACCACCTCCTTTCCCTCCACACCTTGCTGGTAAGCCCCTTGGAGGGTAGCTGCATGTTTCCTTCTTCCCTGTGTACATCTTTGTTTCACCCTGAGCGCTTTCCTACCAGCAACTCTTGCCCCGTCCCCTGCATTGTTAACATCTGTCCTGGTTTAAGACAGCCTGCTCTTACAAGCACAAATGGGAGGGAAAGTAACACAAAGCCCTCCCTGGGTTGAGAAAATGAGTGTTTAATGAGATGATGTGATGTACAACTGCTGTAGCCTATTTTGCAGAAAAGTAGAGCAAAAGCAGTGCAGCAACAGAAGGCAGTGATAAAACTATCCCCCAGTCCCAAGCTGCAGACCATCCAGTGGAAAAGGTCAATATCCTAACACCAGAAACTGGAAGCCTCTCACATTACAATCTGAACTACAAGCCCCATGACACTTTGCTCCAGACAGCAATTTTGTTTTAAAACTGGCATGATGTCATCATATTATTGGATACTCATCATAAAATTCAGCTGGCTAAGCTCATTACATTATGCACCCCTTATTCTATACCATAGAATCACAGAACCACCCAGGTTGGAAGGGACCTGTAAAGTTCATCCAGTCCAACCCCCTGCAGTGTGCAGGGACCTGCTCAAGTAGATCAGGTCGCCCAGACCCTTGTCAAGCCTCATCTTGAATATCTACAGGGATGGAGCCTGTACTACCTCCCTGGACAACCTGTTTCCTGTGTTTCACTACACTCACAGTGCAGAACCTGTTCCCGACACCCAATCTAAATCTACTCTTCTCTAGTTTGATGCCATTGCCCCTTGTCCTATCACTACAGGTCTTTGTAAACAGCCTCTATCCATTCTTTTTGTAGGTTCCCTTCAGGTATTGGAAGGTGGCAATTAGATTTCCCCAGAGTCTCCTCTTCTCCAGGCTGAACACCCCCAGCTCCCTCATCCTGTCCTTGTAGTAGAGGTGTTCCAGCACCCTGAACATTTTCGTGACCCTCCTCTGGACCTGCTCCGTCAGGTCCATGTCCTTTGTGTATAGAGGGCTCCAGGCCCAATGCCATCTATGTCACATTCTGCAGCAATTAGCATCATACAACATACATCATACATCATTCACTGTCTAGTCACACTCAAGATGACACCACCTTGTGGTATACAACAGGTCTCTTACTGCAGATGTTTGGGAGTTCCACCCTCTTCTGGTACAGTCTGGATCAGTTCATGATCAGTCCAAGTGGTGGGGTTGTGTTTCCAGCCCTGGGTCAGTCGATTCCAGTGAATCCTTCCACCCATCCAAGTGAAAGGAAACTGGTTTGCATTCCAGTGCTCTGCCTGCAGCACTTCCCAGCTGCTGGGATACCTCTGTCACACCAAACTTCTGGCCTTTGTGGTTTGATGGCCTCACATCACACTGTGTGCCCATGTCTGCTAGAGCTTTACACTTCTGTGGTCCAACTTGCCAAAGCACTTGGTGGGTACAGCCCAATAACCCCTGCTACCCCTCCCGTCCTCTGGTTGGAGGTAGCTCCCCTCTAGTTCTGTCTGGAACCAACTGCACATTATGAATACTCTTTGGGAGTCCCTTCAGGAGTTATCAGCAACACTATCAGTTCTTCTGCTCTTTTTGAGTAACTTCCTACTGGAGACTGGGGCAGGGTTCTTCTGGGGAGAATTTCCTTGCAGCTCACAGATATGCACAGCTGGGACTGAAGTGTTTTTTCCACTCCACTTACTCCTGTCCTCCCCATGGTCACATAAGTGGAACCACACGCTGTGCCGTGGTGTGTGCCTCTCAGATCCTCTCCTTTGGACTGGGAGTTCCTGCCCCTCACAGCTGAAGCACAGGACCATACAGACAGGGAACAGGACATGTTCTTTCAAGCTGATGGACCTCTTGGGCCAGCTCCATCTCAGCTGGGACACAGACCTGTGCAGAGGAAGAGAGACTTCCTGTATATTGCTGGAACCCGTGAGCCATTTCATCCATCGCTTGCCCTTGGCCGTCTTTCCAGCCTGGGGTAAAGAACAAGTGATTGCTTCTGGCTCTTCCTCTTGTTCCCATGATGACCCTGATTAATCCTCATCCTTTGGGAGGCAAACTGCTTTCCTTCTATGCTTCCTTTTTCTCACAGGGGTGATAGGTACTGGTATAGGCTGGTTCTCTGCTGTGGCTGCTGTGCCTGCTGTTGGTGGCTCAGTAGCCACAGCGCCTGCTGCTCTTCCTGCAGGTTCAGAGACCTTTTCTTGCCTCTGACTGTTGCTGAACAGTGAGGAGAAGGGTTGATAGCCACAGGCCAGGTCCAAACATGGCAATTTCTGTCTCTCAGGAACATCCAAGCTGGCAATAGACTTTTTGCAATATTTTACCAATGTGTCAGAATTTTGCACTTGTTCAGGAGTGAAATTCCACTTGTCCATACTCCTCTACACACTCTGCCACTCACAATTATCAAGTTGTGGTATTCTTGGGCAAGACCTGCATCACTCTGGACAAGATCTGTCCCATCAAGTGGGTGAGATTACATCTACACCAAGTGGCTAGTGAAGTAACCATATCATAACATGACAGCAACCTGCACAGCAATGCTATAGCTTCAAACCATGATGTGATAACACCAGCAGAAAGAGCACATCAAGTACAAGTACGTAAATGTTTCTGTCACCATAATATAACCAGGGCTGGGCCCCAGCATATTGACTCCAGCTGCCCCAGGAAAGCAAATACATTGGCATGGGGAAGACATCATGAGAAAAAAAAAAATTACACAAAGTTGTTTTAACAAGCTTTAATTGAATCCTAGCATTACCTAGCTTCTCATTAGGGGTTTCAACTGGCAGAGGGGAGATTGAAACTGGATGTTAGGAGGAAGTTGTTTGCAGTGAGGGTGGTGAGACACTGGCACAGGTTGCCCAGGGAGGTTGTGGAGCACAGAATCACCCAACATAATTGAAGATCATGTTGGGTGATTCAGTGCTCCACAACCTCCCTGGAGGTGTTCAAGGCCAGGTTGGATGAGGCTTTGAGTGACCTTTTCTAGTGGGAGGTGTCCCTGCCTATGGCAGGGGGTTGGAACTGAATGATCTTTGAGGTGCCTCCAACCTTACCATTCTACGATTCTATGATTCTATGATTATCTCAACCCTCTCGCTGCACATCAGGGTACCAAAACAGACCATACTAGTTTGACACTTCCTGCTCTCACAAGCAACCCCCCCCCACACACAGATAAAGCACACAGAAAGCTCTGGGTTGAGATTAGGAGTGTTTAATGAGATAATTCAATGTACAATCACCTTAGCCTGTTGCACAGAAGAGTACAACAAAAAGCAGATGCAGCAGCAGAAGCCAGCTCTAAAACAACCACACTACACCCCAAAGCCTGCAGCCAGCCCCGTGGAAAATACTAACACCCCAGAGTCATAACCTGGGAGCAGTGGCTAGAAACAGGGAGTCTCTCAGGTTAGAGTCCAAATTAAATTTTTTTGGTAGGTTTTTTGCTTGTGTCTGCTTTTTTTTTTTTCTCCCCCATTTCTGACTTCAGTCCTTCAACAAAAAGCCAAGCATTTTCCAGTAACTGTAACATTTTTGTTTCTGATCTTTCTATCTCCTTTCTGGTGCAGCAGTCTGTTTTTCATAATTTTTTTAATGAACTGGGGCTCAGAAAGGTCTCCCATGGTGCACACCTCAGGGGAAGGGGCATCTCTCTACATCTATGGGTTGGAAATTGTTTAGCCTTTGTGGTTTCTGAAATATGTTTGTAGACAGAACAGCTCAAAATGCAGTTTAATCTACAGTGAAATGTTAGCTGTCCTTTCCTGTCAACTTTCCAAAACCAAGATTTTGCCTTGTCTGTGAATATTCCCGTACAGAGGGCAGTTTGGATGGCTTCCACGTCCTAACTGATTTGTAGCAGCTAAGATCAAGTGGGAATAGCGCTTGTTACAGCAATCCATCAGTGACATAACACAGGTAGGGATAGTCCAAAGAGGGAGACCTTGGGCGTCGCCAGGAAGATTAAGGCTATAATTTCTCTTAATGTGACTTTGTCTGGCCTTTATGAAATTTTTTCTGCTTTGGGTAGGGCCCACAGCAAACCACAGACTGAAAGACGCTGCTCAGTTTCATGTGCTCTTAGATGTCATTTTTTAAAGTAAGTGACAGCACTCGTTTAAGCTTTCTTCCACGTTCTAAGACAGAAAAATAGATATAAAAGATGCACTTGAGAGTGCACCACACCTGGTTCTTTTGGGAAGACTTGGGAAACAAGGGTTCATGGGTTTCATGGCAATTTTCATTCTAGTGATTTACTTGATGCAAGTCGGGAAAAATAAGTGAAATAAATTCTTAAAAAAAAAAAAGCAGCAGGAAATGAGACTACTACTTAACATATATGTAACATATATGTATATAATGTATGTATAAATATATGTATATATAATATATGCTTATTACTTATATATATACTTAAATGTTAAGTGATGAAAAAACACTCGAAGGAAAAAATAATTAAAACCTTTTAAACATGAGAAACTAACCTCAATGAAGGCAATAGAACAGAACCTACGCACAGGAGAAGCAGGAGAACAGAGATTGAATTTGAAGAGCAAATGTTTAAGGATATAAAACAAACCCTACAAATTCCTTCATACCATCAAAAAACCCCTAAAAATATGTATGAGATCCTGGATCACTCAGGATGAAAGAAACTGAGGAAGACAGAAATCAGGGGAGGGAAGTAAAATGACTTGATCGCATTTCAGCAGAGAGGATGTTGGGGTTTAAAGCCTATTCTGGAGCCTGCTTTTATCTTTCTGTATTTTAGTTTTTAATAGGTGTGAATTAATAGCAAGGTTTGACTACTTGCCAGCAGTAATATGTTGGAGGACAACATCTTACAAAGCAGTAAACAAGCAGAAGACAAGATTCTGGCAGCAGATAATCAAGTCACGTAACTAAAATGAGTTATGCTTTTGCTACATTCAGTAACTTAAAGAACCAGAAGACAGCAAAAGTTTCACCTACAAAATCTGCAAAGCTGGTTCAGGAGACTTTATACCTGGTAACCTAAATGAAAGGATGAATAACAGGAAGTTAAATGCATTGAAATAAGCACTAGATTCTCTCTATATTTATAAAATAGTAGGCAGCTAAGAGCAAGTAAAGAACATCTGGCTTTTAAAATCTTTACAAGAGCTTCATTGGGGGCCACCTGTGAAGTATGAAGTTAAGAGGGAAATTAAAATAAAAGGAATACATATTGATTTTCATTTGATGTCAGGGTGAGCAGCAGGTATTTTCACTTAGTATTTCTCAATTGTCGGGAAACAAGGAAGCATACTGAGAGGGTAGAATCTAAAACATGGCACAGAATTATTCAGCTTAGTCCTGATTCAAGACTATGAGAGGGTTGAGAGACAAGTAGATCATGGTCATTAGTGTAGACTGCAACGAAGTGCAGTATTGGTTCTGAATTGCCTGATCAGCTCAGGAGACTTCCTGGATGTCCTTGTGAACTGCACAAAGATGTTGGAAGAACAGCAACACTCAAAAAAATGAAAAGGAAACCTCAGAACATGGGTTTAAACTGGAAGACTGGCAGAGGGGAGGTTGAAACTGGATGTTAGGAGGAAGTTGTTTGCAGTGAGGGTGGTGAGACACTGGCACAGGTTGCCCAGGGAGGTTGTGGATCACAGAAGCATGGAATGTGATCTTTGATCCCATTGGGTGATTCAGTGCTCCACAACCTCCCTGGAGGTGTTCAAGGCCAGGTTGGATGAGGCTTTGAGTGACCTGTTCTAGTGGGAGGTGTCCCTGCCTATGGCAGGGGGTTGGAACTGGATGAGCTCTGAGGTCCCTTCCAACCTTACCATCCTATGATTCTATGACCTGTAACATAAGCTAGCACAAGTAGAACAGGCAAACTAGATGACTTTACAAGGTCTCACCCAACCTAAGAGATCCTATGAAAGAGAGAGATAAAATAAGTTTTCACTGTTCAATATCTATGGACAGTAAATCCTGAAATGGGTAAATTCAACAGCAGACAAAACTAGATTATTAATTCATTGTCATAAGAACTGTGATAGGAGCCAAAATAAGACTTGAGTTTTGCAGTTAAAGAAATTGTATTATACAGAGCTGCCCTCCTACCCCCAAGACAGCCAGGCAAAGTGGCTTTTGGGAAAGAAATACTGTCTCCATTTGATGCATATGAGTATTATGGCTCATGCAACAAACATTTTCTAGGAGACATCATAGAATCATAGAATGGTTAAGGTTGGAAGGGACATCAAAGACCATCTAATTCCAACCCCCTGCCATAGGCAGGGACACCTCCTATCTTCATCCTCTTTCTTGTGCTCTCCCCTCAAGCAGCTGGTATTGGCCAGTGTCTGAATCAAGACCCTAGGCTGCATGGACACTTTATTATCTGCTGCAGTTATTTTCACATGACACATGACTCCAAACCAGTATTTTCCTGTTTGCTGTCTCCTGATGATATTCTGTCATATTTACTGTTTTAATGAAGCCTTGTTCCGTTTTTAAGGGTCATCTGTGCAATCTCACTGAGACTTCCAAGAGTGAGGCTACAGCATGTCTATCATGTACCAAAAAAAATCAGCATACTGAACTGAACCATTGACCAGACCTATGCATTAGCCAAGGAACTATCAGTTTTTAAGTGCTGCCACAAGTTTCCTTTATTTCCATTTATCTTAGAATCATAGAATCATAGAATGGTAAGGTTGGAAGTGACCTCAAAGATGATCTAGTTCCAACACCCTGCCATAGGGAGGGACACCTACCACTAGCACAGGTACAACCTGGTCTTGAACACCTCCAGGGAGGGAGCAACCACAATGTCCCCGAGCAACCTGTGCCAGTGCCTCACCATCCTCACTGTAAAGAAGTTCCTCCTAACATCCACTTTCAATCTCCTCTCTGCCAGTTCAAATCCATTGCCCTTGTCCTGTCATTGCAAGACCTTGTCAATAGTCCCTCCCCAGCCTTCCTGTAGCCCCCTTCAGATCCTGGAAGGCTACTCCAAGGTCTCCAGGAAATCTTCTCTTCTCCAGCCTGCAGAGCCCCAACTCTCAGCCTGTCCTCACAGCAGAGCTGCTGCAGCCCTCTGAGCATCTCCATGGCCTCCTCTGGACCCACTCCAACAGTTCCATATCCTTCCTGTGCTGGGGGTTACAGAACTGGACACAGGACTCCAGATGGGGTCTGAGGAGAGCAGATCAATGGGGCAGAATCCCCTCCCTTGCCCTGCTGCCCACACTGCTCTTGCTGCAGCCCAGCACACAGTTGCTATCTGGGCTGCACTCACACTGCTGGCTCATGTTGAGCTTTTCATCACCCCAGACCCCCAGGTCCATTTCCTCAGGGTTGCTCTCCAGCCTTTGACTGCCCATTTATCTTATCTGATTCCTATTCATCAAAACTGTTGTCAAGAGTACAAATTATTACAATATTACAATATTACAAGAGGAGGTAAAATATTTCAAGGGCACTTTCATTCTAGAAACAATTTTATTGTCAAACAAATCAATTCCTTCCATTATCCTTAAAATAGAATCAGGGATGTGCCATAAAAAAAGATTCCACAAACAACAGCATAAATATGTTTGAAAATAAGGGGGAAATAAAGTTTTAACCTAAAAAAAAGCTCCTAATAGTTATATACAGTATATATTTAATATATACAATATGTATTTAATGTATATAACATAAAAAATGCTCTCATAACATGGCTGCCCTTAATTACATTGATAAGGAAACCACCTGACAGAGATCAAGTGCAGAGACTGTGTAATGGCATCTTTGAAATTCAATATGAATGCACAATAAACCCATACAAATACAAATGAATTTCGTATTGCTTTAAAGAAGATTTCAGAAAACATAAATGTATTTATCCACTAGACATACCTTGGCTGACCTAGTGATGGCCCCAATCTCTGAATAAAGATCAGTGCTGTCTGGGAACTTTTCCACCACCATAGTGCAGACATGATGCAGCAGGGACTGCTTGTGCACTGTGTCCTTGACTTCTGGAACCTTCTCGAGGTAGCTCAGTTCAAAAGCTTTGGCCTGTAAACAGGGAAAAGGGGAAGAAATGAAAATGTTCACATCTTCCCATGCAGATTAGTAGACAAGAATTATTACCAGTAAGGGGCAGAGAGAAAAGAAGAATCCTACAGGAGGAGCAACTTAGTGCTTTTAATTGGTTTTAACTTGCTGAAGATTAGACATAAAATCAGTTCCTCTGCAGTAAAATGACTCATAACACAGCGCGCACAGCATGAACAGGCTGAGAGAGTTGGGGTTCTGCAGCCTGGAGAAGAGAAGATTTCCTGGAGACCTTGGAGTAGCCTTCCAGGATCTGAAGGGGGCTACAGGAAGGATGGGGAGGGACTATTGACAAGGTCTTGCAATGACAAGACAAGGGGTAATATGTTTGAACTGGCAGAGGGGAGGTTGAAACTGGATGTTAGGAGGAAGTTGTTTGCAGTGAGGGTGGTGAGGCACTGGCACAGGTTGCCCAGGGAGGTTGTGGAGCACAGAAGCACAGAATATGATCAAAGATTTTGTGCTCCACAAGCTCCCTGGAGGTGTTCAAGGTCAGGCTGGATGAGACCTTGAGTGACTTGTATTAGTGGGAGGTATCCCTGCCTGTGGCAGGGGTTTGGAACTAGATGAGCTTTGAGGTGTGTGCTGGTTTGAGGCTAATTAGAATATTTTAATAGCAAAATTACACTATAGGCTGTGAAAGGAAAACATCATGATGTCTACTTCACTCATACGCTTGCTGGAGAATTGTTTGGGAACACTAACCAAAACAATAGATAAGTCAGTCTCTCTCTGTTGCTGGTTGGAACAGGAGCTGCTGGTGGGATTTAGTAGCTTCTGGGCTCTGGCTCCTCTGCTGATTAATCCTCACTAACCACTTTTCTTCTAACCCCCTTGGCCGATCCTCCTAATTTACCTTGCATGTAAGGCAAACCTTGGGGTAAGGTACAGGGGTGGGGAGAAGGTGGAAGGGTGGTTGGGAGCCCCTCGTGGGGTCTCTGATTTCTGGGAGGGGAGTTGTGTTGTTGTATTACCTTTTACTTGTATATTTCTGTAAATATTCTGTACATAGTGTAAATATCTGCTTGCACATTGTGCAAAGCTGTAAATAGAGCTTCATCATTTAACTTCCAGCCGACTGAGTGCTAGTCTGGGTCATTTTACAAAGTGTGGGGGGGCGGGGAACTTCCAAACCTTCACAAGGTGCCTTCCAACCTTTCGATTCTATGATTCTATGATTCTATGATTCAATGATTCTATGATTCAATGAATGGGGAGCATAAACACTAAAGGGAGTTATACTGGAAGAGTGACTAGTTCCATGTTGCCTTCAGGTTATGATGAAAGAGACAATAACCACCTGGACATAAAACAAAATGGGAAAGTACATTCTGCTGTATAATTATTTTCCTGGTACGACATAAGCAGTGGATTGCAACGGTTACAATGTTTTGACTTCTGTTCTCTTGAAGGACAAAGTTGCAGGGGAAGAGCTAGGTGCTGGGGCACATGGCTTACGTTGGTTCCATTCAGAAAATTCCCAATGGCTAGCAGAGTAGAAAGGATAAATCCCAAAGTTTTATTGTGCTCCAGTTGGTCCATTCCTTCCTTCAGGTCTAGAAGTGGTTCTGCAACTTCCTGCCACAAGAACAGAAACAAGAAAGCAAAGGCTGAGGTTGGCTATAGCTGATTTAAGTTTTTGATTCTGTGGCTTGGATTAATTACTGCAAAAAATTCCTGAACTGGTGTCTTGCAGAGCCCGAACTGGCCATGTGTGCTGGCTTCCTTCTATCTGCCAGCTAATAAATTACATTCAAAGACAGCAAAAAGATGCATAAAATGCTTTCCTATTCCTGTTTGTGTATGCAATTGCCTTACTTGTCCTGGGCATTATTCTGTGGTTAAAACAGGACAGAGAGAATCAGTGTTTAAAGTAGGTGCATGAACATTCTCCTGCCCCAACTGATAAAAAACCTTCTTGAACTGTTGGAGCCAGTCCAGAGGAGGCCACCAAGATGCTCAGAAGGTTGCAACAGCTCTGCTATAAAGATTGTTTATATCAGTACATTATATTCAGGCTACGAGATTTGGACCTCTGCATGCTGGAGAAGAGAAGGCTTTGAGGAGACCTTAGAGTAGCATTACAGGACCTGAAGGGGGGCTACAGGGAGGCTGGGGAGGGACTATTGACAAGGTCTTGCAATGCCAGGACAAGGGGCAATGGGTTTGAACTGGCAGAGTGGAGATTGAAACTGGATGTTAGGAAGAAGTGAGGGTGGTGAGATGCTGGCACAGGTTGAGGGTGGTGAGATGCTGGCGCAGATTGCCCAGGGAGGTGTTCAGGACCAGGCTGGACAAGGCCTTGAGTGACCTGTTCTAGTGGGAGGTGTCCCTGCCTATGGCAGGAGGTTGGAACTAGATGATCTTTGAGGTCCCTTTCAACCTTACCATTCTGTGACTCATTGATTTCTTTTTCCAAACAGCTACACTTTTTATGAGCCAAGAAGTTGAATTAAGCAGTTATTTTAGACCAAGTAGCAAAACAGTGTAAGAACTTCACTTTCTTGGAGAAATTCAATGGATCACTCAACAATTTCAGTGATATTGTATCATGAATATATAAATTTACAGAACAATTAATCTCTTGAAAAGAACATGGCAAATTTGAGAAAAATTAATAGGTGGTTATTGAGCAAAGTAATTTATGTATCAAAGGGGAGGTGCTAAAAGATCCAATATTTCATCAAGTTAAACTAAAATCAACAAACTACTGCACAGAACTCTTTGAATTCCCTTCAAGTCAGGACTTATTTAGGTTTTTTTGGCTGTATTATGAGGATAAATCAAATTGCTATACATATGTTATAAAAACAGGTTTTGGAACTATTTTATTTGTATCAATTTGCAACCTGTTACATAAAAAAAAGCAAAATCTCTAAAAGGTCAATTAAAAAGATTCTAAAAACAAAACAAAAAACAAAACACCAAGCAAACAAACAAAGAAAACGTAGCAATAAAAGTCTTCCAATACAAGTAATAGGGTAGCCTTTCATTTAACTATTTAGATGCAAGTTATCCAAGCTTAGACTTCCTTGCATATAGTATGCACTTACTACTCTTTATTTTTTATTTTATTGTAGCAACAGTGATAGATACTCTATAGTCACAGGCAACACCCATTCTTATTTCCTATAAAGCTCACTTTCTCCCTGGAGAGAACAGATACATAATGCAGACAGACCTCATATCCTCACTGTGCTGGTTTGAAGATAACTGGAATATTTTTATGAAAATAATTAGATGCTAGGCTGTGAAAAGTAAACACTGCTGATGTCTGCTGCACTTGTAGGCTTACTGAGATGGATAAAAATAAGGGCATAAACATAGATAACGCAGTGTGCTGGTTTGAGGTTAATTAGAATATTTTAATAGAGAAAATTACACTATAGACTGTGAAAAGAAAACATCATGATGTCTACTTCACTCATACACTTGCTGAAAAATTGTTTGGGAACAATAACCAAAACATTAGATAAGTCAGTCTTCATCTGTCGCTTGCTGGAACAGCAGCTGCTGGCTCTGGTTCCTCTGCCAATTAATTTTCACTNTGTACATTGTGCAAAGCTGTAAATATAGCTTCATCATTTAACTTCCAGCCAACTGAGTTCTAGTCTGGATCATTTTACAAAGTGTGTGGGGGTGGGGAACTACCAAACTGTCACATACTTTTTATTTGGCGCCCAATGTGGGGCTAATTAAGTTTGATTTATTGCTGGTTCAGTCTGGAAGTTAGGATGAAATTTTACATATTCGGGGGTGGGCGGGGGCCTGGCCAGCATTCCTCATTTTGGTCTACCGTTTGATTGTTGGGAAGATTGGTTCTTTTCTGATTGATCTAATGTGAATAAAGCTTAAAAAACTGTTTTGGAGCTATGGAGATTATGTTTTCGGCTGGTTTGGTTTTAATCTTACTGAAAATATTACCGGATCTGCTTTTAATGTGTCAGGAAATATTACGAACGTATCAACATCTCTGATGAGAGTAATTCTCCCTAAATCTGAAATTCCAAAGGGTCCAGATGTCATGAATGACTGTTTTGCACGTAGAACCATGGTATATTTGCTGTGTGTGATTATAGTCCTAATAATTCTGGTTTTATGTCAAATGGCTGTAATTTGTGTCCAGAAATCTGCTAATGTTTCCTTAAAAAAACAGCTACAGCTAAAGGAAAACAAGAGACGGAGTTCTAAATGCTTACAAGTAGACATTGACCTTGACCAGAGTACAGTAGGAAATAAGCAAGATTCTCAAAACATTGTCTGTACAGGGGGGACCGCCATGTCCACCACTACGCTTCCTCCTGCTGCTTCTGGGAACTTGGCCAATAGTCCCAAACCTAACCAAAACAAAGCCACTGTTCCAGCTCCTCAGGTCTCTTCAACCAGTTTGAATTCTAACCAGCCAGTAGTTGGTTAGATTCTAACCCTAAACCAAATTCAAATTCTCAGGTAGCAGATTCTAAGCCTAAACCAAATCGAACTTCTACTCTAGCAGATCAGACCCCCAGTGATTCAAGTCAGCAGCCAATCATCCTTGTTCCTGTTAAGGTACGGGCAAAGACCAAACACCTGACAAAGAGT
>VWZE01016707.1:18839-32119 GCA_013396675.1 Eubucco bourcierii | reverse complement strand
ACCAGATGGATGGCAGTGGTCTGAAGAGATGTCCACCTTGTGGTAGAGTCTGGCCACGAGGTGGGAGAGAGAGAGAAACAGATATAGGGGGGTCCAGACAGGAAGTGGGAGTGGGCTAAACACTACACCTGAGGTCGAGCAGATGTGGGGTCAAGTTCTGACCACTCCCCCACCCAGGAGGGTTAACCCTTTACAGGGGTCTAGGGCTCCTGAGAACAGTCTGCAGTGGTATGGATGGAGACAAAGGCGGCGTTCAGTAACTCCACCTTCTTTGTGTCCTCTGTCACCAAGGCACCCACCTCCCTCAGTAATGCACCTTCAATGCCTCTGGTGTTAGTTTTACCTGCAGTGTATTTAAAGAAGCCCTTTTGGTATCCTTGACCTCCCTTGCAAGGCTGAATTCCAAGAAGGACTTAGCTTTCTTACTTTTCCTCCATACATCCTCTGACAACACTCTTACACTCCTCCCAGGTGGCTAACCCCTCCTTCAATGATCTGTAGACTCTCTTCTTCACTTGAGTTTCCTCAGCAGTTCCATTTAGGTCTCCTGGATCTCTTTTGCAATTTCCTTCTTGTTGGCATGCTCTGATCTTGAGCTTGGAAGAAGTGGCCTTTGAATATCAACCAACTATCTTGGGCCCCTTTGCCTTCTAGTTCCCTGTCCCATGAGACCTCCCCTAGCAATTGCTTGAAATGACAAAGTTGGCTGTGATGAAGTCTGAGGTTATGATCCTGTTTGGCATTCTGTTCCTGCTGTGCAAGATCCTGAACTCCACCATGTCATGATCACTACAGCCCAGGCTGCCTTCAACCTTCACTGCTTCAACCAGAGCCTCCTTGTTAGTGAGTATCAGGTCCAGTACTGCTCCTCTCCTAGTTGGCTTATCCACCATTCACATCCAGAAGTTATCATCAGTGCACTGGAGGAACCTCCTGGACTGTGTCTGCCTGATGAGGTCTTCCAGCAAACATCTGGCTGGTTAAAATCCTCCATGAGAATCAGGGCTTGTGGTTGTGAGGTTGCTGTCAGCTGCCTGTAGAAGACCTCATCAACTTCCTCATCCTGATCAGGTGGTCTGTAATAAATACCCACAGCAGTATTATCCATGCTGGCCTGCCCCTTAATTTGCACCCACAAGCTCTCAACTCACCTCTCATCCACCCCTGGACAGAAATCAGTGCATTCTCATTGCTCCCTCACCTAAAGAGCAACTCCACCACCTTGCTTCATTGACCTGTCTTTCCTAAAAACAACACAGCCATCCATGACCACGTTCCAGCCATGTGACCTGTCCCACCATATCTCTGTAACTACCACCAAAGTGATGGAGAGAAACTGTTTACAAAGGCCTGCAGTGGTAGGACGAGAAGCAATGCTTTCAAACTAGAGAAGTGCGGATTCAGATTGGATAGTACGAACAAGTTTTTTACCATGGGGATAGTGGAACACTGGAACAGGTTTTCCAGGGAGGCAGTTGGGCCCCATCCCTGGAGATTACCAAACCAAGGCTCAACAGGGCTCTGGGCAACCTGGTCTAGTTGAGGATGCCCCTGCTTACTGCAGAGAGGGTTGGACTAGATGACCTTCGGAGGTCACTTCCAACCCAGACCATTCTACAATTCAACAATCCAAACTATAAGCCCCATGATACTTTGCTCTGGCCAGCACTTTCATTTTAAATCTGTCATGATGGTAGCATGGCACTGAATACTCATCAGCTGATTCAGCTGAACCCATGACACCTTATGGTGAAATGTAGACGAGGACTCACATGACTTAGGCTGTCTGAGAGCAGCACTGATGTCTGTCCTATGTATACATATGAACAAGTGCTTTAGGCTTATGCATCTGGCCTGGCTTTTTAGATGAAGTTGTGACCCCCAGGCTCATCTCTGAGTTTCTGTTTTGAGAATATGTCCCCTCGTGACTGTGAAAAGAAGATGGAGAGCATGAGCTTGGTGTGAACAAGAATGAATGTGCCTGACTGATAAGGCTGCACTAATAACTCTGGAATACATCTAACACAGACAGTGCCACAGATGCTCCCACCTGAATACAGGAGCAGAGTGGGGCAGTGAGCTTGCACAGCTGTAAACATCCACTTTTATTGTTACTAGCTATAAGCCAAATTGCTGCTACCTCCCAAACAGAAGTCCCACTGAACCTGCTGCTGACCTTACGAGTAGCTGAGAGGCTAAGTTTTTATTGTTAAAATCCACAAGGCTCATTTCTTCACTGAAAGCCTCTCCTACAAATCCTTCTACATCTCTCAGGCTGCAACCACAGACCTTTCTTTGACCAGGCTCAGCCGACATGGCTGCCTCAATAGGCATCATTGCCTGTGCCCTGTCTGCTCTGTAGTGGTTGCTTCCTCTCATCCACTGGGACATGCAAGGTAATCTGTAAGAGAGAGAAATCCTGAAAGCTGCAAGAAGTGTTTCTCCTGTTTTTTCCATCTGCAAGAGATGGAGGGAACCCTGCTGCTGTCTCTGTTTATATTGAAAAGGAAGTCTCCCCCAGGCTTCAGAGGCCCAGGGTGCCCAGCATGGGTCCTGCCATGCTGGCATTCAGTTCTGAAGCACAAATAAAACCCAGAAAACTATTAAACATGGCTGAGTCATGTGTTTTTAGAGTTTTCTGAGGAAGGAGAGGAATTCTGGTAGCAAGTTTACATGGTTAGAGTGAACTTTTCTTGGGGAAAAGGACATAGGACTGATATAATCAGAGTTTTACATGGGCTGGTAGTGAAACCTACTCCTGCAGTGTCAGTTAAGCAACTAGTACAGTATATAAAATTAAGTATAATTTATACAAGGATTAGAAGTCTGTTATGAAAAGAACCATGATGAAAGAAAAGGGGTTTTGTTGCTTAAAGCATCTACTTTGCAAATTCAACAGGAATTTGACAGTCCTCTGCTTACCCATGTGCCACAAAGAGTCTAGAAAAATAGATCTTCTGTGACCTGAAGATCTGCTTCTCCAGCACAGCACACACACATAAGGAGAGGTAAGTGGCTCAGGAGATGATGTGATCTGCTGTTCCCAAAAAGTCATGTGAGAATATGGAGGCACACAGCCAGAAATGCCAATGTGCAGGAGAATAAATGAAGAAACAGGAGGAGAGGGTGAGAGGGACTGAGGAAGGAGCTGTCTCAAGGGGGTTCATGTAGCAGAGGAACCCATTGTGAAGCTAAGTAAGCAGACAGTTTCCAAATGCAGAATACTCACTTGATAAGTCACAACAGATTCCATAGAGCCATGCCAGGCTCTGTACAAATATGTATACTTTGGATGAGAAACACATTCAAGGACTGGGGAGGTTATAGCTGCAGCTCTGAAACACAGGATTTGGAGCCATTGGTTAAGAGCAGTTCTCTGGATATTCCAGTTGGTGCTTGCAAGAGACTTATGTTATGAAAATATTTTAAGACAATGTGCTGTTCATACACAATAATGCTGAATAATACTGTGCAGTGTTTCTCCCTTGCTATGGCAAAGGCTCCCTAAGCCACAGATCTGTAGATAAAATACACAACTATTGTACTATCAGTAATGAGTTATGTTGGTTTAGGAACCTCTTCCTGTAGTCGATTTGTGCATCACAAGATGCAGTGTTCAAGACAAGGGTCATTTTAAAATGGCAAGAATGCAGTACATGCCAAATTGTCAATGAAGGCTATAAAAGAGGTTTTGTACCCTGCTATCTTGATATTTTAAAGTTTGCTCACAGAGATCTACTGAATGTAATGACGATGAATCATAAGGCCTCCCTAATTAGGAGAGACGGAGCCGGGACAGGATATTTGCATGTGTGTTCAAAATAATTGCAGCAAATCCATGCAAGGCACATGATGTTCTCCAGACAAGTTAACTTCTAGCAGAAGAGATAATGTTTTACACCACAGGCCCTGTTTATGCTCAATGCATGTAGGTATCTTACCTTAGGGGTTATTAACCCATGAGTTAATAGGACCTAAGTGTCAGGAAGGCCACAAAGGCTGCCAGGTTGGCACATAACCTGATTTTCTGGAGGGAGATAAAAGCAGAAGGTGGTACAGTCGTAGAACCATAGAATTGTATGGTTGGAACTGACCTCAAAGATCATCCAGTTCCAACCCCCTGCCATAGGCAGGGACACCTCCCACTAGTACAGCTCACTCAAGGCCTCATCCAATCTGGCCTTGAACACCTCCAGGGAGGGAGCATCCACAGCCTCCCTGGGCAACCTGTGCCAGTGTCTCACAACCCTCACTGTAAAGAACTTCCTCCTAACATCCAGTCTATATCTCCCTTCTGCCAGTTTAAACTCATTGTCCCTTGTCCTGTCATTGCAAGACCTTGTCAATAGTCCCTCCCCAGTCTTCCTGTAGCCCCCTTCAGATACTGGAAGGCTACTCTGAGGTCTCCTGGAAGCCTTCTCTTCTCCAGGCTGCAGAGCCCCAACTCTCTCAGTCTGTCCTCACAGCAGAGCTGCTGCAGCCCTCTGATCATCTTCGTGGCCCTCCTCTGGACCTGCTCCAACACTTCCATGTGGTTCCTGTGCTGAGAGTTCCAGAACTGCACACAGTACTCCAGGTACAGTCTGATGAGAGCAGAGCAAAGGGTCAAGGGTCCATGAAAGACAATGTGTAGTGGAGCAAGAGGTCCCTATACACAGAACAGAAAGAGGGCCAAGAAAGCCACTTTCAGCTGACTTCTAAGGAAAGGGTTGTTGTTCATCCCAACTAGTACCACTGGGTGAGTAGCAATGGTAAAGCAGACATCACAGGGCTACTGCGGAGCACCAACTCTGCAGCCAGGGATCAGGAGGAGCTGTATGGATGACTCATTGCTGCAGGTTCAGTGGGGAGACTCATAAGGATCTCAGCCAATGAGCCCTGGCGGGTTCAGTGTCTTCAAAGATGTCCAGAGAAGAGTCTGAACTGAGGCTTGCTTTAAGCCTGAAGAAAACCACCTGCAGCTCTCTTAGGTAGCAGCAACACATCCACTGGTGCTCCACACCCTCTGGAAAGCATTTGAAGCTGCTCAGATGCATATTGCAGAAGGTAGGCAGGTTCAGAGGGAAACCCAACAACCTGTAATCACCGTTCCCCTGTTTTGACATGCTGGGTGAACATGAAATCACAGTGTGACAGGCATAAACAGGCTGGTGCCAAGCTGTCAGTTTGGAGGTGATAGGAATGCTATCATACTAGCTGCTGCTGTCTATGATATATGGATCAGTCCTGGGTATTTGGGTCCAGGCATGTCCCACACCTTCTCATCTCCATGAAGATTCCTCCTGAGAAACAGGGATTTATTTCTTCTCCTTAGATCTGTCACGTTACTGTCTGCAGTTAGGATGAGTGATGGTACTTGGGTCTTTGTTTGGAGGAAAAGCTCAACTGTACAATTCAACTCTACAATTCAGATATCTTCCCAGCATACCACATCTTATTAACATGCAACATTCTGTCAGCCCCCTGGCCCTGGAAACTGCTTGAATGAGCAGAAAGAGAAGCAACTGTACTTGCCCCTACCATGGCCCACTTGTTTCAGCCTGGCCAAGACTTCAGGACCCCTGGCAAGGGCAGCGTTTCCTCATGGTCATTGACTTGCTGGCATCCCTCCAAACATGCAGCACTACCACATGCTTACACAACTGTTCTTCAAGAGTCTTAATTCACAAAATCACAGAATTGTCAGGGTTGGAAGGGACCTCAGGGATCATGTATTTCCAACCTCACTGCCATGGACAGGGGCACTTTCCACTAGGTCAGGATGCCCAGAGCCATGTCCAGCCTGGCATTAAAACCATCCTGGGCATTCAAGACAGATATGAGCAAAAATGTGAAAATGCCTTAAAGTCCCCTGAATTTGGACATGTCTGAATTTGCAGATAGTATCTAAGTTTCACAAATATGCCCTGTCTTTTGCTGCCAAATCTCTAGATATGACCATCTTTGAATTTCAGACAATCTTAAAGCATGAACCAGTCCTAGATTTCTGTGACATGCAGTCCTGAAAGACAGGGAGCTTAAGGTGGGAAAAGACCTGAGTGATACAGGGTGGACCTTGGGCATACAAGCAAAGGGTAAATACAGCCAGGGACACAATAAGAGGTGGGAAGGGGAGAACTAGAGTCATGTGAAAACAAATCAAGGGGCATGAAGAGACCCTAGAATGGGACAATCTGGAATGGAGTTCATGCATGAAGGAGAGCAGTGCCACCATCAGATCAGGACAGGGTGTCCTCATGTTGGCTGTTCTGCAGAATGAGGAGCGAAGAACTAGAAGCAGATGAAGGAATGACTCTCAGTGAATCTGAGGGTGAACAGAAATGAGCTGCAGCAGCGGATGATGAGTCTGACTTATATATAGGTCCACATACAGCTTGTTGTCTCTCAGGGACAAGATTGAATGCACAGCCTTAGAAGGGATCTGGCCACATCTGTGAACTATCACATCCTGTGCTCCATCTGAGGACTCTCAGCAGGAGCATTCCAATTTCTCAGATTTTAAATGTCTTACATTGCTCCAAATGTCACGCTCAGCCAGAGGCACTCATGGCACATGAAGGACCTCTAGCTTTGAGCACAGATCCCATACTAACTAGATTTTTTCTCAGGATTTCTCCACCAGGATTTGAAGAAGCCTGAAGGTACTATTATGGTTGCATGAATTTTCTTGTCTTGATTTCTCTTTTACAAAAAGGGGAACTGCAATATATCCTAAGTTCATGAACCACCAGCAACCATACAGAGTCTGCTTCTGGGGCGAAGGGGTCTGACTGCAATCTTTCTTCCCTTTCCTCTTTTTGCTTTCTCCTCACAGATCGGTTGTGCGTTCTGACATCATGAGCAAAGCTGTGCTTTTGGAATATAACCCACATCAGCCTCTGCTTAGCTACCACTGTTGGAGGAGCACGGCAAAGTACACAGTTCCCTCCTGGCCTTCCACTCCTCCAGACTGAAAAGAAACCTGCAGTGTTTTCTTTTGGGTGATTTGTTTGTGGGTGTTCTTCTTCCCTCCCTGCCTCTCTCTGACCCTCCCACTTTTTTTTTTTTTCCTTTTCCCTTTTTTTGTTCTTTTATTTTTAAATTCCTCTCTGCCTGATGACCCAATCTGGCAATTCTGTAGCTGATCATTTGTTTAAAGACATTAACACAGATGATTAAGCTGTCTCAGTAAGGAGGTGGGAGGCAGCAGGCAGAGCAATAACAGCTATTTGGCAGAGGCCTCTGGAAGCCTATGGCACTGTGAGCGGCACTCACACTCAGCAGGAGAGGTTGGCTGCCTGGAGCAGAAGGAAGGCAGGCTTGTAGTGCTTCAGTATTTTGAATGGTCTCTGAGAAAGCTTGGGGGTGTTCTTTTGGGGCCATGAAGCAATGTTTTCTAATGATGAGATGTCTGGTTTGTCAGCACAAGTGTTGGCTACCAGCCATGCCAAGAGCTCAAGTGGCTGGGCAGAACAAAGCAGCCAAGCCCTGCTGAAGGAGAGGGTTGTGAAAACCTTGGTGGACCCAAAAGGGCTGAAGTGACACTCTCAAAGCAGAGCATAGGGTTTTCCTGGCTAGGCCAAACAGCCTTAAAGCTAAAGGAAGGTTGCTCTCTCACACTGTCAGCCCATCTGGAGTTTCCCTAGGCGGCATGGTACTAAGAGCAGAGCCAGCTGCTTCACAGACAGAATCACAGAACATATTTGGTTACAAGACACCTTTGAGATCATCCAGTCCAACCTTTGATTCATCACTGAAGAGTCAACACTAAACCATGTCCATAAGAACCAGGCCCACATACCACTTAAATGTCTCCAGGGATGCTGACTCTACCACTGCCCTGGGCAGACCATTCCAATATTTGATAACCCTTTCAGTGAAAAAACATTTCCTAATATCCAGCCTAAGTCTCCCCTAGTGCAACTTGTAACCATTTCCTCTAATCATGTCACTTGTCATCAAGAAGTGGCTGCCGTCTCCCCTTCAGGTAGTTGTAAAGAGACATAAGGTCTCCCCTCAGCCTCCTCTTCTCCATGGTGAACAGTCTCAGCTCCCTCAGATGCTCCTCATAGGACATGTGCTCTAGGCCCCTCACAAGCCTCGTTGCCCTTCTCTGGATGTGCACCAGCATATCAATATCTTTCTTATAGTGAGGGTCCAGAACTGAACATAATACTTGAGTGCAGGGGGATGATCACCTCCCTGTTCCTGCTGGTCAACATGTTTCTAATACAAGACAGGATACCACTGGCTACCTTGGCCACCTGAGCACACTGCTGATTCATATTCAGTCGACTATCAACCAATACTCTCAGGTCCCTCTCCAAGTTGCAGCTTTAAAAACACACATCTGCAAGTCTGTAGCTTACCATAGGTTGTTGTGACCAAAGCATAGGACCTGGCACTTGGCCTTGGTGAACGTCATACAGTTACCCTTGGCTCATTGGTGTAACCTGTCCAGGTCCTGCCATAAAGCTTCCCTACCCTCTAGCAGACCAACACAGTCACCCAGCTTGGTGTGATCTGCAGGCTTCTGAGGGTGCACTCAGTCTCCTCATCCAGATCATTGATAAAGACATTAAAGAGGACAGGTCCTAGTATTGAACCCTGGGGGACACTGCTAGTGACTGAGCACCAGCCAGGTTTGGCTCTGTTCACCACCACTCTGGGCCTGGACATCCAACCAGCTTTTAATCCAGTGCAGGGTGCACTTACTCAAGCCTTGTGCCAGGAGTTTTTGAAGGAGAATGGTCTGGGACACAGTGTCAAAGGCTTTACTAAAATGCTGGTAGTCAATGTCCACAGCCCTTCCCTCATTCCCTAGGCAGATCAAATTGTTATAGGAGATCAGATCAGTCAGGCAGGACCTGCCTTTCATAAACCCCTGCTGACTGGGCCTGATCCCCTGGTTGTTTTTTTAAGTGCTGTGAGATGCCACTCAGGATGAACTGTTAAATAACTTTTCCTGTAGCGCCCTAGATCATCCTTCCATCCCTTCTTGTAAATGGGCACCACATTTGATAGCCTACAGTCAACTGGGTCCTCCCCAGATAGCCAGGGCTGTTGACATATAATGGTGAGTGGCTTGGTGAGCACTTCCTCTCTTCATCTGACACTGTTGCTGCTCTACAGGAGAGACTTTAGCCTAGGACTGTGGTGAGAAGAAATGCATTGATTTATCTGGCCTTTTAAATGTATATTCATAGCTTCTGTAATGCAAACCATTTCTTTCTAATTCCTAATCCCTGTTTATAAATGTAATTTCTGATCATAGGTCACAATTTACTTTATAACCTTTATATATGGCAGTGCAGTTGTTGCTGTTTGAGAACTGGGTTAATCAAGTAGATCACGCTGGGGAGTACATGTTGCAGTGCGTATGGGCAGACACTTACAGCTCCACAGTGCAGGGAAGTGAGACAGGGATCTGCCAGCTTGGTGGCATCTCCCCAAAAGAAATGGCCAGTGTTGCTGTGGAGATAACACTGTGAAATCTGACTTGTCCAGTCAGGTCTAGGCAGAAAGGGCACTTCAATGCAGACAGCAGCCTGCAGCAGGTGCCTTGACCCTTCTACTGATGTAGAGGTCAGTGATTTTACAAGGTGCCCACAGGATGATGATCTGTTGGGCTGCAGCATCAGAGTTGCTGAGACAGATGGTTAGATTGGCATAATTGGCTAGTAGTCTCACAAAGAGACACCTTGGACTATGGTTACCCAAAACAAAAAGCTGGACTCCACATCAGCCACCTATCATCACTACCACAGAGTCTTTCTGGAGGCCTGTAACTAGTGGAGTTCCTCAGGGGTCAGTACTGGGACCAGTATTATTCAATGTATTCATTAATGACCTTGAGGAAGGCACAGAGTGCACTGTCAGCAAGTTTGCTGATGACACCAAGCTGGGTGCAGTGGCTGCCACACCAGAGAGTTGTGCTGCCATTCAGTGAGATTTAGACAAGCTGAGAGTTGGACAAGGAGACATTTAATGAAGTTCAGCAGGGACAAGTGTAGAACTGTGCATCTGGGAAAGTATAATCCCATTTATCAGTATAGGTTGGGGACTGATCCTCTGGAGACCAGTGAAGAGGAGAGGGACTTGCGAAGGATGGTCATGAGCCAGCAGTCTGTTCTGGTGGCCAGGAAGGCAAATGCCATTCTGGGGTGTGTTAGAAGGGCTGTGGTTAGTAGGTCAAGAGAGGTTCTCCTGCCCCTCTATTCTGCCCTGGTGAGGCCTCATCTGGAGTGTTGTGTCCAGTTCTGGGCTCCCTAGCTCCAGAAGGACAGGGAGCTGCTTGAGAGAGACCAGTGCAGAACCACCAAGATGATTAAGAAAGCTGAACATCTTCTTTGTGAGGAGAGCCTGAGGGAGTGGGGGCTGTGCTGCTTGGAGAGGAGGAGACACAGGGGTGACCTGATTCATGTTTATAAATATGTAAGGGGTGAGTGCCAGGAGGATGGAGCCGACCTCATCTCAGTGATGCTCAGTGACAGGGCAAGTGACAAGGGGTGGAGGTGAGGCATAGGAGGTTCCATGGAAATACAAGGTAGAATTTTTCACTGTGAGTGTGACAGAGTACTGGAACCAGCTGCCCAGGGAGGTTGCAGAGTCTCCCTCTCTGCAGATATTCAAGAGCTGTCCGGAAGCATTCCAGTGTGATCTACTCTAGGTGATCCTGCTTTGGCAGGGATCTGGACCAGATGATCTTTCAAGGTCCCTTCCAGCCCTTGCATTCTATGATTCTATGATCTTTGACAGTAGGCTGGACAGCCCTTAGTCAGGAGGGGTTTAAACTGAAGGATTGAGGGGGTGGAGTCCAAAATATCAATGCTTATGCCATTGAATCCAGCTGGGAAATAAATCGGGCTAACCATAGCAGTAACGAATGCTGTTTAGATGCCTTCCATGATGAGATCCAGAAGGCAAACTACCTGAAGGCTGAGCATGACTATGGTGGTTCCTCTTTCTCTCCTCAAGCGCTGCCTTCCTCTTTGATTAAATCCCTTAAATGCCTGCATATAGCATGTGGAATAAACAGGAAGAACCAGAGATCTGGGTCACAGCCCCATGAACTCATTGCAGTCATGGAGACAGTGTGGGGTAACTCACATGACTGGAGTGTTGTCATGGATGACTGTGTACTGTCTAGGAAAGCCAGACCAGCACAATGACATGGTGAGGTTGCTCTTTATGGATGAGAACAACTTGAATGTATGGAGCTCTGCCCAGAGCGGGATGAAGAACATGCTGAAGGCCTATCAGTAACAGTTTAGGGGGAGGCTAATATGGGCAATACTGTTGTGGGTGTTTGCTACAGACCACCAGACCTACAAGAGGAAGTCACTAAGGCCTTCTACAGACAGCTGGAAGTAGCCTTAAGACCACATGCCCTGATGCTCATGGGTAACTTCAGTTACCCTGGGATTTGCTGAAAAGCCACACAGTCAGGGACATACAATCCAGAAAGTTCCTGCAGAGCAGTGATGATAAGTTTCTCATGCAGGTGGTTAAGGACCCAATAAAGAGAGGCACAATCCCAAGCACAGCTCCAGGATGGGTGGGGAATGGCTGGAGAGCAGTCTGAGGAAAACGACCTTGGAGTCTGGGTTGATGAAAACCTCAACATGAGCCTGCAGTGTGCACATGCAGCCCAGACAGCAACCGAGTCCTAGGTTGCATCAAGAGAAGCGTGGCCAGCAGGGCAAGGGAGGGGATTCTGCCCCTTTACTCTGCTCTTGTCAGACCCCACCTGGAGTCCTGTGTGCAGTTCTGGAACCCTCAGCACAGGAAGGACATGGAAGTGTTGGAGGAGGTCCAGAGGAGGCCACAAAGATGCTCAGAGGGCTGGAGCAGCTCTGCTATGAGGACAGGCTGAGTGACTTGGGGCTCTGCAGCCTGGAGTAGAGAAGGCTTCGAGGAGACTTTANGAGGCCTTGAGTGAGTTGTACTAGTGGGAGATGTCCCTGCCTATGGCAGGGGGTTGGAACTAGATAATCCTTGAGGTCCCTTCCAACCTTACCATTCTATGATTCTATGATTCTAAGCCTACTCCTAGGCTAGGACTCTATAAGGTGAAAGATCCCAGGAAAGCTGATTAATATTCAAGCAGAATTTCTTCCAAGCTCAAAGTTGGTGCATTCCTTTGAGTAAAATGTCGAGTAGGCAAGAGGTCTGCATGGATGAACAAGGACATGTTGGAAAAACTCATTTGGAAGAAAGATTTTCACAGTATGTGGAAGAAAGGACAGATCACTTGTCAGAGAATGTAGAGATACAACAAGGTAGGCCATGGTCTTCTTGAAATTAAATTTGGCAGAAGAAGTAAAAGAGAAGAAGAGTTTTTTCAAATACATCAGTGGTAAAGGGAAGATCAGGGAAAACATGGGCGCACTGCTGAATGAGGAGGATCCCTGATGACAAAGGATGCAGAGGATACAGTGTTACTGAATGTCTTCTTTGCTTCACTCTAATAACACCAGCCCCTGGGAATCATGGACTCTGGAAGTGAGAATTTAGTCTGGAGAATGGAGAACTCTCCCTTGGTCAATGAGGACTGGGTTAGAGATCATTTGGGCAAACTGAATACCCAATAATTCTTGGGCCCTGATGGGGTACAACCATGACTGCTGAGGGAGCTGGCTGTTATTTCTGTGCCACTCCATCTTTTTGAAAGATCATGGAGAATGGGAGAGGTGCCTGAGAACTGCCAGAAAGCCAGTGTCACTCCAGGCTTCAAAAAGGGCAAGAAGGAGGACCCAGATAACTGCAGATGAGTCAGCCTCACCTCCATCCCTGGAAAGGTGATGGAGCAGCTCATTCTGGAGGTCATCTCTAAGCATGTGGAAGAAAACAAAGTTGTTGGGAGTAGTCAACATGGATTCACTAAGGGCAAGTCATGCTTGACTAATTTCGTGGTGTAGTGGAAGGGGTAATTAATTACTGCGAGATTATATTTTAAAAATACTAATAGAATTTGTTAATATTAAATATTCAGAACTGGCGGCACCTCAGTCACCAAAACGATAATAGCAACAGGTTCTTGGATCATTATGGAAACTATATACAGGTTATAATAGGATCTAAAAATAACCGTTAAATATATATATTAATTGAACTCGACTAAACTGGCAGAGAAAGCTTTGCAGTCAGTGCACCACTTGCAGTCAGTACTCCGCTTGCTGACTAGATGGACGCAAGGAGCAACTTTCTGCTCATGGTAGAAGGCAATTCATGATTCCAAGAGGCTTTTGGTATTTACTCACAAAAATATTATCTGACAGTACCCAAAGCTCGTGGCAGGG
>VWZE01016706.1:87511-104007 GCA_013396675.1 Eubucco bourcierii | reverse complement strand
TTTGCATCACTCATGGAAACTTTATATACAGGCAATAGCAGGATCTAANAGCTCGTGGCAGGGTTGCTGTTGGTAGCTGTCAGAGGCTTTGGAGTTTCCCCAGGTGTCTGGGTGCTGGAGAAAGGAGACAGACAAGCTCTGACCTGGTCCTGGCTCTCTGCATATCTCCAGGGCTTCCCTTCTTGGCAGGAGGCTTCCAGGTGCAAGCAGAATGTCTTGTGACGTGCAGTCTCAGCATGGTGTCACGCTGGCTGTGCAGGCTGGTTGCATGGAGGCTTTTAGAGCCTGATCCTGGTTGCTGAAGTTCTACACAGCTCAGGATGCAATAAAGTAATATGACCACGGATACAATGGCAGATATAATAGTGGAGCACACATATAATAGCAGAACACATCTTGTAATGGCAGAGTGCACGATGTGCTCCCTGCTCCTCTTCCTTTATATCCATACAGCCCCAGAGTAATGGGCCTTTGGACACAGAATAGCCAATCAGAACAGCAGTTAGCCAAACTTGACCATATTAGGTGAAGCCACAGGCTTGCTTTACCCTTTTTAGGACAGAGCACAGCCTTGCACAAGGCAAGCTCTGTACCTTGTTTACCTCAGGGTTCAAAACAAGTCTGGGCAGGCCACAGTCCCCAGACTCAGTGGCTCCATGTTCTTTGTCTTACTTCCTGCGGTTGCTTCTCCCCAAAACAGAATGAGGGAGAGGAGAAAAACATGCCCGGGGCAAGCCAGGATGTGTACAAGCCTATTTTGGCCTACCTAGGCCTGCCATGACACTGCTGAAAAACCATGCCTCTCAAACTCTCCTCATCCCTCCCCTGGTCTGCTCACTCTGCTTGCAGACTTTTGCATGAGCGACACTGAGTTTCAAAAGGACCAGTTTGGTTACTCTTAATTCTTTCATGGGCAGAGTGCTCTTCTGAAATCTGCAAAACAGCTTGTGGATAAAAAAACTGATCAAGCTAATGGATTATAGCATGCTTAGGTGTTTTTAATGGTGATCAGTTTTAATAAAGTATTTCATTGTGTGTTTCTAGTTTAATGCCTTTCTGTGCTGAAGGTCTCAAGATAGACATATAGTTAGTTAATGGGCGTTTTTAGTACCTTAATTAACTATTTTATTTAATTGTGCTTACATAAAGCTCAATAAATGACTCAGGGCAAACAAGCCTTTGCTGTTAGATAAGGGAATGTTGACATAATTGTGCATTAATAATGTTGTAAATTATATTAGGCACAGCAGTTGCATCCCTAGACACCAGTGAGGATAAGGGACGATACAGTGCTAGGCAACGAACAAGCAGAATGGTTCTTATCCTGTGCTGGTTTGGCATTGTGGGAGATGTAGTTTCACTGAAAGGCAATGCTGGCACTCCCATAAGGAGATGTCAAAAATCAACAACCAAGGAATGGGTTAATGGTTTAAAAAGGACCTGAAGGTTATAGTCAGGTGGGGGTTGGTCTCTTCTGCCAGGCACCCAGGGACAGAAGGAGAGGACACAGTCTCAAGCTGTGCCAGGGTAGGTTTAGGCTGGATGTTAGGAAGAAGTTCTTCACAGCAAGAGTGATTGGCATTGGAATGGGCTGCCCAGGGAGGTGGTGGAGTCCCCATCCCTGGGAATGTTTTAAGAGACTGAATGTGACAATTGGTGCCATGGTTTAGTTGATCAGATAATGTTGGGTGATTGGTTTGACTTGGTAATTTCAAAGGTCTTATCCAACCTAATTGATTCTGTGATCTATGATGTTTTTCAGTCTCAGGTTCAGGATTCTCACATTTTACATTTTCTCATGTGAAACACCCCTGGATGTGTTTAAAAGGAGGCTGGACGAGGCACTTAGTGCCATGGTCTAGTTAATTAGAGGGGTTAGGTGATAGATTTGACTTGGTGATCTTGAAGGTCTTTTCCAACCTGATTAATCTTATTCTGAAATGAGACAAAAATATCTANTGAAGGTCTTTTCCAACCTGATTAATTCTGATTCTGAAATGAGACAAAAATATCTTGCCATTTCAGTGGAGGAAGGTGATTTGATATAGATGGTTCATTTATTGGTTGCTTGTGTTCATTTTTTTTTTCCTTTTCCAGTGAGAATTTCAGCAAAATGGGAAATTACTCAAAGCAGAACAGTTACTATAGAAGAAAAAAAAATTGGTTTTGAAAAGAGTTGTTCATTTTTTATGTAACTACATTCTGGAAGGTGGAATGTGAGAGATGAAATACAAGACCTGTGCTAATCCTTAGTGTGAAACTCCTTTTCCTCCACTGAAATGGCATGATATTTTTGTCAGAAGTCAATTCCCTTTTAAACCAAGGGGTAGATCCTATCTATGCTGGGTGCTTACATCCAATTTATTTTGCTAGCAGTATGAAAATAAAGGAATTGTGTTTTCTGCAGTCCTAGAAAACTCCATGGGAATGAAGCAAGTGTCATACGGTGAATAATGGATGTGTACTTAGCTGGAAGTAAATATTGCCTCTACCAAACAACAAATTGTTTCTAGAGGCCAGGAGTCAACCAGATGAGCCCTTAGACTCCCTTCTTCTTACCTTCACAGCCATCCTTCTCCTCTTTCTTGTAGCTTTCACCACCTTCTAAATATTTGGAAAAAGCTGGCAAAGAGAAATGAAAAATGTGTTATGCTCAGCAAGAATTGTAAAGCACTCCATGAAGTGTGAAACTGTAAAGCTGTATTAACAGAGAGTGGAAAAGATGAGTTTTCTTATACAGAGATGGAAGAAAACAACATTGCCTGTAATTAGTTTCTAGGGCTGTACTTTGATGTGCACATAAATCAGCATATTCACTAAAAATTGGTATCTCTTCTTACCTCCATCATGTCCCCCACTAACTATTTATTTTCACTCATATATTCACAACATATTTAATCCTAATACTGTGTTACACTCTATTACTTTTCAGAAGGGCCAATGCTTGACCTACCTTCAAAAATGCTTATGCTACCCCAGTGTGAAGAGCAGGGAGACCAGAACAGGATGATGACAAGGTGAAGGCAGAGACTCTTTTTGCCAGGCAAAGTAGAAAACTAAATACACATCAAAACTATAGACAGGCATTAAAAACTTGTCCCAATTCAGGATCAAATATTGTGCAAATCATGGCAAATAACTGAAATACAGGTTTAGTTCCTCAGAGGAGTTTGTTGAAGTGTTACTGCAGTCAGGGCTGGAAGAGACCCCAAAGATCAATCCAGCTCCAACCCCCCTGCCATGGGCAGAGACTAGATCAGGTTGCTCAGAACCCCATCCAGCTTGGATTTAAAAAACTTCCAGGGATGGGGCTTTCACAACCTACTTGGACACTCACTTATGGTTGGGTACTCTCTATACCGTGATCCACTTTCTAGACTCATGTTTGTGTAGCTGAGCTACCACACTCATACTCTAGTAGTAGCTAGCACAACACATGATAATCTAGTAACTAGCATAGCACACTGATAACCTAGCAGTAGCTAGCACAGCACGCTGATAATCTAATAGTAGCTAACACACTGATAATCTAGTAGTAGCTAACACATTGATAATCTAGTAATAGCTAGAACACTGATAATCTAGTAGCAACTATCACACTGATAATCTAGTAGTAGCTAACACATTGATAATCTAGTAATAACCAGCATACTGATAATCTAGTAGCAACTATCACACTGATAATCTAATAGTAGCTAGCACAGCACACTGATAATCTAGTAGTAGCCAACACACTGATAATCTAGTAGCAACTATCACATTGATAATCTAGTAGTAGCTAACACATTGATAATCTAGTAATAGCTAGCACACTGATAATCTAGTAGCAGCTAGCACATTGATAATCTAGTAGTAGCTATCACATTGATAATCTAGTAGTAGCTATCACATTGATAATCTAGTCATAGCTAGCACAGCACATGATAATCTAGTAGTAGCTACCACACTGATAATCTAGTAGTAGCTAGCACAGCACGTGATGATCTAGTAGTAGCTAGCACAGCACACTGATAATCTAGTAGCAACTATCACATTGATAATCTAGTAGTAGCAAACACATTGATAATCTAGTAATAGCTAGCACACTGATAATCTAGTAGCAGCTAGCACATTGATAATCTAGTAGTAGCTATCACATTGATAATCTAGTAGTAGCTAGCACAGCACATGATGATCTAGTAGTAGCTAGCACAGCATACTGATAATCTAGTAGCAACTATCACACTGATAATCTAGTAGTAGCTAGCACAGCACATAATAATCTAGTAGTAGCTAGCAAAGCACACTAATAATCTAGTAGTAGCTATCTCAGTAAAAAACAATTTCTTATCCCAGTTTCACAGATAAAGATGATTAGCAATAAAAGTACAGACATATTGATGAAATTACATGTACAGTAGGCATTTATTGTTTAAAATATAGATTTTCTAGCAAATAGAGCTATACTGATAGGAATGGTGATTAAAAAGATATATACCTAAGGTAGCCAGGAAATTAGAGTATCAGAGGAAAGAACCCACAGGGAAAATTAAGATTTGGGGAAAAAAACAACAAAAAAAACCCCCCACAACCCTGAAGAAGACTGTTCATCTGTAAAGCTCATTAAACTTCGAAAACAAGGCTGTGGTAGAAAGAAAATTTCAGAAAGTTTTGTGAGTTTCTGCTGAAATTCACTCCTTTAAAGCATAGCAGGAAGAAACTGTTTCGCTCATATGCTTGCAGAGGACAAGAATAAGGCTCTGCACTAATAGAGAAATCAGCTGCAGGGTGATATTTGATGGACTGCATGTCTGCAGTATACAACCAGATGACAAGTCAATTATTTCAAGCTATTGCCAAAACACCCAACCATGAATCAAGGACATACAAATAGCAGCACAGTCTGTGAGGGAGTTCTCTACTCAGCATCGTAAGGCTTAAGGTGAATTTCTTAAACGTTTCAATGCTTTGTGCATCTTTTAACTTATGAATTATAGAATCACAGAATCATAGAATGGTAAGGTTGGAAGGGACCTCAAGGATCATCCAGTTCCAACCCCCTGTCATAGGCAGGGACGCCTCCCACTAGAACAGGTCACTCAAGGCCTCCTCCAACCTGGCCTTGAACACCTCCAGGGAGGGAGCAGCCACAACCTCCCTGGGCAACCTGTGCCAGTGTCTCACCACCCTCACCGCAAACAACTTCCTCCTAACATCCAGTCTAAATCTCCCCTCTGCCAGTTCAAACCCATTGCCCCTTGTCCTGGCATTGCAAGACCTTGTCAATACTCCATCCCCAGCCTTCTTGTAGGCCCCCTTCAGATACTGGAAGGCTACTCTAAGGTCTCCTAGAAGCCTTCTCTTCTCCAGGCTTCAGAGCCCCAACTCTCTCATCCTGTCCTCACAGCAGAGCTGTTGCAGCCCTCTGAGCATCTTTGTGGCCTCCTCTCTATCCACTCTGACAGTTCCATGTCCTTCCTGTGCTGGGGACTCCAGAACTGCACACAGGACTCCAGATGGGGTCTGATGAGAGCAGAGTAAAGGGGCAGAATCAAAGATCACATTGGGTGATTCTGTGTTCCACCACCTCCCTGAAGGTCTTCTGTGCTCCACAACCTCCCTGAAGGTGTTCAAGGCCAGGTTGGATGAGGCCCTGAGTGACCTGTTCTGCTGGGAGGTGTCCCTGCCTATGGCAGGGGGGTAGAACTGGATGATCTTTGAGGTCCCTTCCAACCTCATCATTCTATGATTCTATGATTTTATGATAAAATAGGCTCACTGCCACTCAGTTCCTTTCCATAAGCCTAACTGATACCAACAACATAACATGAACAATCTCAGATTCAGTCTCTAAAGCAGCAGTCTGAAGGGGATATGCCTAATGTGTGTCAGCATAGTTAGTGAGACAAACATTCACCCCTTGGGACTGCAAATGCTTTCTTTGGCTGCACGATGCAGTCTAGACAGAGCTGTTCTGTATAAAACAGTCTGGGCAGTAGCCTCAAAAGATGTTTTTGAATACAGCTATGTCTACTGATAAAACACCTTTAGAAATGGATGTGCTGTGTAGTTCTTGTCTGGATGATATTGATTTTAAATGTGCCTTCTTCGTCTGCTCAGAAAAGAAAATACGCCTGTATTTAGGAACTGAAGAGGGAAAAAAAAGTGATGTTGATGTCTGTGTTTCCTTAAGGCTCTGCATTGTTTAAAGTTAACATGCCTCTCCAAGTATAGCAATTTCCCCATGCTTTGAGGGAATATATTTATTTCCCTCCCAGTCCCTCTTAATTCCATCATTTATTTTCTCAGTGTTTCACAAAATCTTCACCTGTCTGCATTTTTATACCAAGGCCATTGATAATAATTACATGCCAAGTGGGTGACATTAGAACTTATATAATGGATTTTTTTTTTTTCTCCTCTGTGCACACCATGGGAATGAAAAAGAAGATTCTATGTTAAATCAACATTAAGGATTTGAAAGACTGACAAAAATGTCTCAGAGAGCTGCATGGCTTTCTGTATACAGCAGCCAGTTGTACCTTGCCTGTTATACAGACAAACATAATTTAAACTTGTTTTTTTTTTTTTTTAATTTTATTTTAATTTTTCATTTGTTTTTCTCTTTTTCTGTGGTTCACAATAATTTTGTGGGGTGCAAATGCTTTCCTCTGCCATTTTTTACCTGGGGTTAGGGGGTACTATCGTTCCATGAAAGTAAATGCAAATTTCACTCCAACTGATATAAAAGTAAAAACAAAAAACAAAGGTAAAATTTGCTCCTCAGAGGGAAGAGATTATGCTTAATCAATTTCACATTATTTGCAGATGTGCACTGAAAGAAACATGCAGAGGTTGTGAAATTTTGACTGATGGCTTCTGTATGCTGCACAGGCTTTGGAGAAATTCCAGTGTCCCATTTGGGTCTGGTGTTACACGGATTCAATATTCAAAAGGCTCCTGCTTCTTTCAGCTGAGACTGTTAAGATGATGCTCAGAGCTCAGATAAGCAGGCAGTGCTATTAGAAAAATGACTGACAGAGGTTAGGCACCTGTATTGCTGACTCTGCCTCGTCACTCTGCTCTTCTCTCATTTTGTATTTACATTGCTGAACTCCTGCTTCTGTTTCCCCAAGGAGCTACTGGGAGGCATACAGGTTTCCCAAAGGGTAATCCAGAGATGAACTCAAATATGAAATGCCTGCTCCAAGTGTTTCTATTATTCCTCTCTCTTCACTGCTGCTTTTTCTTTCACTTCAATTATTTACTTGGGAAACATGGGTGGATGTGTTTCCTTGCTTGCTTTGTTGGTTTAGTGGATGCTGGGACTCCTGTCAACACAACTAATCTTCCACCTACTAGAAAAATATTCATGTGTAATAAAAACTGAATAGAAGATAGTAGTCATGGGACTGTTCAGGTCCATAAGTAAGATTGTAAGCAGGCACAGACTGCCAGAGAGAAGCCACATATAATGTCCCATCATCTTATGGGTTTAAACTGGTAGAGGAGAGATTTAGAATAGATGTTAGGAGGAAGTTCTTTACAGTGAGGGTGGTGAGACACTGGCACAGGTTGCCCAGGGAGGTTGTGGCTGCTCCCTTCCTGGAGGTGTTCAAGGCCAGGTTGGATGAGGCCTTGAGTGACCTGTACTAGCGGGAGGTGTCCCTGCCTATGGCAGGGGGTTGGAACTAGATGATCCTTGAGGTCCCTTCCAACCTTACCATTCTATGATCTTCATTTTTTATAATTCATCCCAAGCTGAGTGCTCACTTGCCCTAAAGAAAGCATGAAGACTAAACACAAGACTCTAAGACTTGTCATATTTGGTCACAACTGCCGCCTACTTCAGTGCCCACAGCTGGCACTAGTGCCCAGTATTTCATGATGGAGGAAAATGTCTAGAGCATGAAACTGTAATTTTAGTTGCAGCCCTGGATAGAACATCATTACTGGGGTTGGAAGGGACCACAAGGATCATCTTGTTCCAACCCCCCTGCCATGGGCAGGGATGCCTCACACGAGATCAGGGTGCCCAGAGCCACATCCAGCCTGGCCTTATAAAGATCCAGGGGTGAGGCTTCTACCACCTCCCTGGGCAACCTGCTTCAGTGTTTCACCACCCTTATGGTGAAGGACTTCTTCCTAACATCGAATCTGGATCTACCCTTCTGTAGTTTGGATCCATTCCCCCTAGTCCTGTCACTACCTGACACCCAAAAATGTCCCTCCCCAGCTTTCCTGTGGACCCCCTTCAGATATTGGAATGACACAATAAGGTATCCTCGGAGCTTTCTCTTCTCCAGACTGAACAAGCCCAACTCTCTCAGTCTGTCTCCATAGGAGAGGAGTGTCAGCCCTCTACTCATCCTCATGGCCCTTCTCTGGACACCTTCCAGCATGTCCATATCTCTCTTGTAACAGAGGTTCCAGACCTGGATGCAGTGGTTCACCTGGGGTCTCATGAGAGTGGTGTAGAGAGGGAGAATCACCTCTCTCGACCTGCTGCCCACACTTCTCATGGTGCTACCCAGGATTTCTGGGCTGCAAGTGTACACTGGCAGCTCATATTGAACTTCTCATCTACCAGCACCCCCAAGTCCTTTTCTTCAGGTCTGCTCTCAAGCCTGTCACTGCCCAGCAGTATATATATGAAGTAGAGTGGCTTGTCATGCCACAAGCAAGCTGCGTAGTAGTCAACTCATGGGAAAGGTGGAGTTATTTATGCTCTAGGTTTAGGAGGGAGGAATAACTGACAAGATAGCAGCTGTGAAATGTTGACTAAGTATGAGTCAGCAGTGTGATGTCCTTGCAAAAAATATTTTATCTTCTTCCAGTAAGTACTGATAGGAGAACTGATATATGAGAGATGGGAGAACTAGCAAAATATCCCCTGAAATACAACATCTGATTTCTGCATCCTGTGCTCTAACTTCTGAAAAACAACTGTGACAGTCTGAAAAACACCAAAAAAAAAAAATTTAAAAAAAAAATTTGCTACCAAACCCACAAGTTGTGAATAACTCATGATGCAATTGCAGTAGGTTAATCTAAGCAACAGAAAACATGTGAAGGAAAGAAGCAATAATATTCTAATGCCTAAGCTGCAGTTATTAGTAGTGCTTAACTCTTGTTTTGTGATCACCAGAGACTAAGAAACCATTTGTCTTGATAACCAGTTTCTTCCTGACTGTGGTTTGAATGATTTCTTGAAATTTCTCTGAGCTTTAATTTTCTATATCACTGTGCTGAGCGAAATAGGTGCTGGAGGTTGGGCGGATGGAAGCAGCCCTTTTACAAGGTACTCATATTGGTTTTTTTTTCTCCTAGTGGTACCACTGAACCATGAAGGAAAAGCTCCCAATACATGTTTGGAGTTTCTAAGGCCACTGGAAAATTATCCATGACTAAAGAATTCTGTTATTGCCTTGGCTTTATCTTAGAGATTGAACAACACTAAGTAATGCATTTTGCACTGGGTTTACCATAAGAAGCGTGACTAATGCTTCATAGATTTGATAGAAATTCCTTTTGGAGAAGATTTTGTGGGTGATACAAATCTTCCATCTAACTTTTATAGACTTTAGAGTAGCTGTCTTAAGTGTAGCTGTATCTGGGTTTATGGATAAATAGCCAAAGATTGGGCAGTAAGAAAGACTTGTGGTAAAGTCATTGGAGGGATGTCTCTGTTCAGTCAGCAGTTTTGTCATCCACTGATCCCCTCCTTTGAGAAAAGGAATCAGGAAAAGAAAGGAGACTTGGGAGATGAAATGGAGTTAATAAAGTAATAATAATCTCCCTGCTATTAATACTAATATAAAGTACATAATGTTATACTCAGTGCATGTAGTGGGCATGAGCTGCACACTCCAAACACCTAATGCTGGATGCCGATCACCACAGCTCCAGGGAAATTGTGACAGCCACAATGAAGTGGAGAGCAGGTCTTAGGCACAAACAACAGGGGAGACCCTGCAGGAATGGTACCATTGAGGAAAAGAGACTGTCCTCAGCAAACCTTCCAAGAGGATGGTGCTTGTGGTATGGAATGCTTCTGCTGGGCAGCCTGGGCCAGATACTCTGGCTTTTGCTCCTCCTGGCCCTGGCACCTGGCTAGCACAAAACTGCTAAAGACCTTCATCTCTGTGGAGACACAAATACTGTGGCTGGTCATGAATGAAAAGAAAGTGTCTGGTAGTGGTAGTGTGCAGGAGTTTTGTTGCTGACTTGATGATCAAAAACATTAAGGAATCTAGTGAATATTCTGGACACTTGATTATTTATTTTAGATGTTCAAATTTAGTCTTAAAGCAAGGCCTTTACTATAGAAGTGCTCTCAATCTAAGCTTCTGCTCCTGATGAAGGTCAAAGTTTTATTTGTATTTAATTTAATGCAAGTGCTGAATGTCTGAAGTGAAAAACACTGTGTCTGTGTTTGCTTGAATCTGAGGTTATCTTTGATGATGCTGAAACAACCTGGGTGCTTCATGTCACTGGTTTCCTCCAGAACCAGGTCAAGCTTTCTCAGCACTACAAGCAAACCTAAGTTTTGCAATGGCACAGCACAGAGGAGCATGCTGAGCCTAGGCTGTCACTGCCATCACAGGTAATGAAACTTTTTAGGGTATTTGGATATGGAATAGAGGACAACTTTATGGAGATGAGCTTGTTGCTGATATTACTATAAGGAGAAGAGAGATAGTGCCTTTTCCTGCTGATGGCAGTCCAGTCCATCCCATAGCTTCCATCTTGCTCTCTCTGCCATTTTTTTTTTTTGGTGGCAATTGAGAAAAAACAATTCTGGCTGAAAAAAAAAAAAAAAGAGAATGAAGTAATTTTATTACCTCCACCAGCACTGTACTTAATCACGTAACTCATTTACCTGTGCCTGCACTCAGGGTTTGTTTCCCTACAGGCCCCTGCTATGAAATGAGCATCAGAAACACCTCCTGAAGCTTTCGAGTAATCTAGACTAAATTTCCATAACATCAGCTTAACACACTCCTATTTCTTGAGAGACAAACATCTGAGATTCACCCAAGGGCTGCATATTTCTATCCAGAGTTCAGTGAAGAAAGTTAAAGGCAGCAAAACACTTAGGCTCCAAACTGCACACTACTTCTGCACTAAGATTTGAATTAGAGAATTTCACCCTGTTGAAACTGCTCTTTATAGCTCTCTGCCCTATTTAGAATAATTAAATCTCAGCGTCAGAGGTCATTTTTAGAATGGATATAATCTGAGGCACTATGTCAGGGAAATGGCCCAAATGTAGGTTACTCCAAGTGTATTCTGTTTAACAGTTTTGTTGTGTCCTTAAGGCTACCTCTACTCAAGGAGTGACTGAAGTGTGCCTTCCTGCAGGCTAGGTAGCAGTATGGAAAGTGGGAAAGGAGAGTTCTACAGACGTGCAAAGAGTGTACTGCTGCAGGCTTACAGTTCTATCAAATAATCACCACTCTTCACTGGAATGCTTCAAAGACTTTTACAAGGACAGTTATTTTCATGTTCAATTTCCCTATCCCAAGTGGTTCCAGTGCAACCTCCTCTTTAAAAGTTGGGGGCTTAGCTGAGTGATAAGCATCGCGACCATAACTTCCGAGGTGAATTCCCCTGAGCTAGGGCTGGGATTTCTTTTATCTCTGTTTAAAGAAAGCTGTCTGTGTGATGTTTAAACGGAAAAGAGTTTTCAAAGCCAACCTTTCTGGGGTTTAGGACTATTTTCTTGTGAAAATGAGTGAGCCATCTCATTTCACTGAGGGTGAGATGGCTCACTCTCTTTTTAAAATGATTTGGAAGGGATTTTTAGCTCTACAACGTATGATATCGGAAAGAACCAGCTCCCGCTGAATCTTGCAACATCTTCAATAACTCTGGGTCCATCTATTTTCTTCTCTGCTTGCTTAGCCCTTTTCACTTCTGAAGGTGGTTTTTATTGTGTGTTTCCCGTCATGGAAATGATTTCTGCTAAGTTACTGCCCTCCATTAACAGAACACTTCAGCCTAAATTTGTCATATCTAGGAGAATAAATTGGATTCCCCTAGAGAATGTTTCCAGCTTTCTTACTACCGGTTTTAAAACTGCTTTATCCCCTTGCACTTGATAAGGCTTTTTCACATTCAGCCTCTGTCAGGAGACTCTAATCTGTAGCATTTCACTTTGCTTTTTTTCTTTTTTTTTTTTCTTTTAGGTAAATTAATCTGGCAGAACCCAGCAATGTAATTTACTATTTAAATCACAGAAATAGTTTAATTCGAACTTTTCAGTGCTTCATTTGTCAGGGCTGCCCTGCAGAACCTTCCGACCATTACAGCTGCATTGTAGCTTCTACATATTTTTTTTCTCAAATGATTGCATTCACTCAAACATATTAGAGGACCACTTTCCTTTCAGTGTAATTGTGATGTAAAATAGCATCTCACCAAATTGCTCATTATGTAGGATTGTTCTGGAGTGAATACAGCTGCAAGGTGCTTTGCAAGCTCCAGGTTGCAAGCCCTAAACTTCCTTGCCTCCATCAGCGGGGGAACATCTAGCTGGCTGCTTACAGCTGCCTCCACATACACTACTCATAGAGCAGTCTGACTTGCAGAATACTCCAGAAAGTGGTGATCAGCCTTCAACCCACTTCCTTGGAGATGGCTGCCTGTCCTTAGGGAGGCAGGGCTGAGAGGGAGAAAAGTGATTTCCTGAAGTGCTCACTGTATGTCACTCAATGATTGCACCAGGCTTTCAGTTGGAGTAATCCAAGGAGCCACCTCTCTGGATCAATGCATGGAAATAGAAAATGAATCATTTCAAAGACGCAGGTTTTTAGTCTTTCAAACTTCAAAAACAGACAGTAAGCTGTTTTCTGGCTGTTGTTTCATACTGAATGTTTCTTCTTCTTATCACATGTATTGAAGGAAATCATGTCAGTACCCCAAGTGGGTAAATATGTGCATGGTGAGGAGGCTGGAGCCAGGCTCTGCTGGGTGATGCCCAATGCCAGGACAAGGGGCAGTGGGTGGAAGCTGAGGCATAGGAATTTTCATGTAAACATGAGGAGGAATTTTTTTCCCTGTGAGGGTGACAGAACCCTGGAATAGGCTGTCCAGGGGGATTGTGGAGTCTCCCCCTCTGAAGATATTCAAAACCCACCTGGATGTGTTCCTGTGTGATCTAGTCTAGGTGATCCTGCTGTGGCAGGGGAGTTGGACTGGATGATCTTTGGAGGTCCCTTCCAGCCCCTGACATTGTGTGAAGTGCACCTAGAAACCCTGCAATTGTCAGCTGTGGGCGGGTTGTCCGTGCTCAAAATGTGACTGTAATCCATATCACCCTGTAGGGTTATCTCAGAGACTGATGATGGGCTGCTAGTTGACTCTGGTTTCTGTCACTGGCCAGATCTACTCTTCTTGTTTGAGTGTTGTGGAGCAGTTTCCTTTTTGGAGGGGATGGTGCCCTACCTGCCTTGTTGCCACCTTCACATTCCTTTGGGAAGAATCCACTCTAATAACAGGTTATTCATTTATTTTCACCATACCTATGGCAGGGGGTTGGAACTAGATGATCTTTGAGGTCCCTTCCAACCTTACCGTTCTATGATTCTATGATTACAATTCCACTAAGGTCAGCAGAGATACTCAGTTTATCAAAAGCAGTCCAGGGCAGCTCGAGTCTAAATCTGACCAATGCTCATCCATCTAAAGTGATACAAAATAAACCACTATTCCAAAAGACTGGACAACACCTGGGAAATTGCAGCTAAAATGGCCACTGGCCTGGGCTAGTTTGAACTCCACTTTGTGGAAGGAGTGTTCACAACAGCTATTTTTGTCTTGGATAGGAACTGACTCTCAAAAAATCCTGCAATGGATTGATTAATTGATTTATTTTATTTTTTGTTATGTGCCTTGGTGACTTTAAAGTGTGATGAGAAAACTGCTAATACTTTGTCAATTATATATGAAATGATATTTTTTGTTTAAGTTGTTATTGTATCCATTAAAACATGAAAGTGACATTAGCTTCAATGATATGCAAATAGTGAATGATCATTCCTACTTGGTATTCCTGATGAACAGGAAATTATACTAAAGACTTTCATTATTCCATTCATTTATTGCTGGAGAATAATTAGAAGTGAATGACTGGTAAGTTTTTGGATTTTTTTTTTTCTTTTGCAAAAATGAGGCTTTCATCTTTTTTTTGTATTGTTTTTTTTTTTTGCCACATTTATTTTCAACAGTAAGTGTCTACCTTTGTAGCTTTCTCTCACACAAATACTTTCCCTCCACCATACTGACACTGGAATTTGAACATTAAAAATTTAAGAAAATAGTAAGAGAAGTCTTTCCCAATTCTTTCTGATGATGGTTGAGTGCATTTGATACAAGTTACCATATTCTCTAACTGAGATTTGCAGCTAAAAGAAAAGAGGAGGGGGGGGAAAAACCTTTCTTGGAACTATAAAGAATAATTTTTATTTCATTTTGGGCTCCATGGCCTGCAGCATGGTCAGTAGCATGCTGAAAGCCAACTACATAACACATTTTTCATAGGCCATAGAATATATTTACATGGTCTGATTAGTATCAGTCAGCCCTGTAAGAGTCATGTCTCTATTCTTGTATTCTGTAACCTAATGAGGGGAAAATAGGTCCTGAATGGATGTTTGAAGGCTTTATGGAATATGGAAAAAACACAATTTGGACCAGATGATACTTGAGATTCCTTCCAATCTGGTGTTCTATGGTTTTCAGATAGGCAGCAAAAGAAATTAACTCGGTGAAGCAATCCCTGATGCAACTGCTGTCAATATCATAGAATCATAGAATCAACCAAGTTGGAAGAGACCTCCAAGCTCATCCACCCCAACCGAGCACCCAGCCCTAGCCAATCAACCAGACCATGGCACTAAGTGCCCCAGCCAGGCTTTTCTTTAACACCTCCAGGGATGGTGACTCCACCACCTCCCTGGGCAGCCCATTCCAATGCCAATCACTCTCTCTGGCAACAACTTCCTCCTAACATCCAGCCTAGACCTCCCCTGGCACAGCTTGAGTCCGTGTCCCCTTGTTCTGTTGCTGGTTGCCTGGGAGAAGAGCCCAACCCCACCTGGCTAGAACCTCCCTTCAGGTAGTTGTAGAGAGCAATGAGACCTTTGCTGAGCCTCCTCTTCTGCAGGCTGCACACCCCCAGCTCCCTCAGCCTCTCCTCACAGGGCTGTGCTCCAGGCCCCTCACCAGCCTTGGTGCTAGACACATTTCAGCCCCTCAACATCTCTCTTGAATTGAGGGGCCCAGAACTGGACACAGCACTCAAGGTGCTCAGCCTGAGCAGTGCTGAGCACAGGGGCAGAATAACCTCCTGACCCCTGCTGCCCACACTGTTCCTGATCCAGGTCAGGATACCATTGGCTCTCCTGCCCACCTGGGCACACTGCTGCCTCATCTTCAGCTACTCTCCACTTCCACCCCCAGGTTCCTCTCTGCTTGGCTGCTCTCCAGCCTGTAGCACTGCTTGGGGCTGTTGTGGCCAAAGTGTAGAAGACTGCTCTAAGCCTTGTTCAATCTCATCCCATTGGCCTCTGCCCACCCATTCAGCCTGTCCAGGTCCCTCTGCAGAGCTCTCCTACCCTCCAACAGATCCACACCTGCTCCTAACTTGGTGTCATCTGCAAACTTACTGATGCTGGACTTAGTCCCCTGATCCAGATCATCAATACAGATATTGAAGAGGACTGTGCCCAGCACTGTTCACTGGTGACAGCTGCCAACTAGATGTGGCACCATTCACTACCACTCTCTGGGCCCAGCCCTCCAACCAGTTCTTGACCCATTTCAGAGTGAATCTGTCCAAGCCAGGAGCTGCCAGCTTTGCCAGGAGCTTGTTGTGGCAGATGGTGTCAAAGGCTTTGCTGCAGTCCATACTTACATATCCTATCCAAGTGCTGATCAGGCCAAATCTTTGAAGATGCTTCCATTATGGAGAAGGCTTTGTGTGGGTACAGTGATGTTCATGTACAGAGTAATTACCAAGACTCTTCAAATGATGAACTACAGGTCTCATCCTCATAAGATATTGCACTGGCTTAAATAAAAGGATCATTATTAAAGGATTTAATTATATTCCTCTGTGAACACATTTCTTTTCATTTAGATGTAGTTTATTTCAAATTTTGTAGAGGTGAAAGGAACCATTCAGATAGGATAATCTTAATTAGACATTGGTGGGAGTAAAGAGTGCTGACAGTAGGGTAGCAGATTGTTACTCTGAAAAGGTGCCAGAGAGACTTTGACAATCCATGAGAGATGACTGTGTCAGACAGAATGAAAAATGCATTTTCAATATATGGTTAGCAGCATGCAGGTTTCAAGGGCTACTTCTGGCCTGATGACATGGTGGGAAGTAAAAAATTACTCAGAGTGCTGCGATGTAACCGCATGAAGGCAATGCTGTCAAGTGCCTTGCATTGCTACTTAATTTCTGTTCTGTAGTGGAGGTTTATGTTATAATAATTGAAGCAAATTTT